>JAZAQT010000062.1:0-65155 GCA_036417435.1 Inia geoffrensis
TTCAACGACATGGCAAGTAAGGGCTTAAGAAAATGCCTAAGCTGTTACCTCAGGCCTCTGTGACGTCGTCGGCCGGTGCCACAGCCCTCGAGCCTCAGCAGGCCTGGGTCCCATGGCTGGAGTGTGCTGGTGCTGAGGCAGCGAGCGAGGGAGGAGGACGTGCCACCTGACCGGCGGCCCCTCGGTCCTCTACTGCCCGTCCTCCCCTGCGAGGTACCACAATCTCACGACCCGACACGGCCCTCGTACAGGTACGCAAAGCCTGGTGTGCCCACATGAGGGTGCAACAGCCGAGAGGGAAGGGCTGTGAGAAACCCGATCTCCACAGCCCCTGCTAGGCAGGTTCCCGCCTCCAGCCCACTTGGATAGAGTCGCCCCACCTGCCAACCGCGGCGCCCTCCCAGTAGCCCACTTGCAAGGCGTGCGATCTGCCTGGGGTGGGGCGGTGCAGGTTGAGGGGCAGGAGGTGAGGGTACGCGGGCCCAGGGGGGTGTGTTTAGCCACGTTCGACTCCCCATTTGCTGTCCAACGCCAGGGCTCCCGCTAAGGCTTTGTTTCCCCAGGTTACCGGAGAGGACACGCAGTAGTGCTGCCGCCTTGTGGCACCCTGCCGTAACAACTTGCTAATAAACCGTGCTGAAGGGGCACCAAGCATTCAGCAGGCCTGCGGCCTGCGGCCTTGCAGACACAGCCCTGCCCTCAAGAGCTGTCCCGGGCTCGGTAATCTGAAATGAATTCAAATCAGGCCCCACTCTCAGGCCGAAACCTTTCAAACCTCAGTGGGGCCCACCCGCGTCTTAGAAACCAGCACATTCCAATGAAGAGATGCTCAGGCTCTCTCATGATTAGAGAGGGCAAAGGAAGGCAGACGAGGTGATCCCCGGCTGCAGCGCGCTCACAAACCCGAAAAGCGTTAAGCGCGCAAGAGGGCGTGCCACAAGGAGACGCCAGCTACTGCTGCTGGTGGGGCTGTAAATTGGTAACAGCCGGAACGCGGATCAGTGGGCAGGCTCCTAACTGCCCTAAAACCTAGAGGTGCCACGACATTCGGCAACCCCGCGGCAGGTCGTATGACCAGAGACTGACCCCACGGGCATGAAGCGCTAGCACCCCAAGGGTCGTTGTGGTGCCCTTGCCCACAGCCAAGACACACAAACCAACGGAATGTCGAGCGAGGGGTGAATGGGTAAAGATATCCTGCCCCCGACACTCCCTCGACCACCACTCACCCACAGAACACAAGGAACTCACACTGTATGCAGCAGCATGGGTGGACCAAGAGGCGACCTCACTGATTCTGGTAAATCAGAGGCAGCAGGACACACACATCCCAGGCTATCACTGAGAGCTGCGGTCTAAATACGGATACACAGGAAGCGGGAGACAAGGGAAACGCAGGTTCACACAGGGAAGAACCAAGTGTGGAGTTCCCAGCGGGGGGAACTGGAGAGCGGGGAAGGGTAAAGTAGGAGGTCTGGAATCACAGGAGCACGCTAACGTATCAAAAAGTGCTCATCAACGGGCACCCACACGAAAGCACAGGGAAGGCTACAGCGCATTCCTCAGTAAACCAACAGGGCAAAGGATCCGAAATCCTACAGACACAGCTACCTTTACAATTGCATCAAGTGGCTGTAGCACTCAAACGGGCCCGGCATCGTATATACACTAGGCGGAAAGGGAAAGGGAGTGTTCAACGACATGGCAAGTAAGGGCTTAAGAAAATGCCTAAGCTGTTACCTCAGGCCTCTGTGACGTCGTCGGCCGGTGCCACAGCCCTCGAGCCTCAGCAGGCCTGGGTCCCATGGCTGGAGTGTGCTGGTGCTGAGGCAGCGAGCGAGGGAGGAGGACGTGCCACCTGACCGGCGGCCCCTCGGTCCTCTACTGCCCGTCCTCCCCTGCGAGGTACCACAATCTCACGACCCGACACGGCCCTCGTACAGGTACGCAAAGCCTGGTGTGCCCACATGAGGGTGCAACAGCCGAGAGGGAAGGGCTGTGAGAAACCCGATCTCCACAGCCCCTGCTAGTCAGGTTCCCGCCTCCAGCCCACTTGGATAGAGTCGCCCCAGCTGCCAACCGCGGCGCCCTCCCAGTAGCCCACTTGCAAGGCGTGCGATCTGCCTGGGGTGGGGCGGTGCAGGTTGAGGGGCAGGAGGTGAGGGTACGCGGGCCCAGGGGGGTGTGTTTAGCCACGTTCGACTCCCCATTTGCTGTCCAACGCCAGGGCTCCCGCTAAGGCTTTGTTTCCCCAGGTTACCGGAGAGGACACGCAGTAGTGCTGCCGCCTTGTGGCACCCTGCCGTAACAACTTGCTAATAAACCGTGCTGAAGGGGCACCAAGCATTCAGCAGGCCTGCGGCCTGCGGCCTTGCAGACACAGCCCTGCCCTCAAGAGCTGTCCCGGGCTCGGTAATCTGAAATGAATTCAAATCAGGCCCCACTCTCAGGCCGAAACCTTTCAAAACCTCAGTGGGGCCCACCCGCGTCTTAGAAACCAGCACATTCCAATGAAGAGATGCTCAGGCTCTCTCATGATTAGAGAGGGCAAAGGAAGGCAGACGAGGTGATCCCCGGCTGCAGCGCGCTCACAAACCCGAAAAGCGTTAAGCGCGCAAGAGGGCGTGCCACAAGGAGACGCCAGCTACTGCTGCTGGTGGGGCTGTAAATTGGTAACAGCCGGAACGCGGATCAGTGGGCAGGCTCCTAACTGCCCTAAAACCTAGAGGTGCCACGACATTCGGCAACCCCGCGGCAGGTCGTATGACCAGAGACTGACCCCACGGGCATGAAGCGCTAGCACCCCAAGGGTCGTTGTGGTGCCCTTGCCCACAGCCAAGACACACAAACCAACGGAATGTCGAGCGAGGGGTGAATGGGTAAAGATATCCTGCCCCCGACACTCCCTCGACCACCACTCACCCACAGAACACAAGGAACTCACACTGTATGCAGCAGCATGGGTGGACCAAGAGGCGACCTCACTGATTCTGGTAAATCAGAGGCAGCAGGACACACACATCCCAGGCTATCACTGAGAGCTGCGGTCTAAATACGGATACACAGGAAGCGGGAGACAAGGGAAACGCAGGTTCACACAGGGAAGAACCAAGTGTGGAGTTCCCAGCGGGGGGAACTGGAGAGCGGGGAAGGGTAAAGTAGGAGGTCTGGAATCACAGGAGCACGCTAACGTATCAAAAAGTGCTCATCAACGGGGACCCACACGAAAGCACAGGGAAGGCTACAGCGCATTCCTCAGTAAACCAACAGGGCAAAGGATCCGAAATCCTACAGACACAGCTACCTTTACAATTGCATCAAGTGGCTGTAGCACTCAAACGGGCCCGGCATCGTATATACACTAGGCGGAAAGGGAAAGGGAGTGTTCAACGACATGGCAAGTAAGGGCTTAAGAAAATGCCTAAGCTGTTACCTCAGGCCTCTGTGACGTCGTCGGCCGGTGCCACAGCCCTCGAGCCTCAGCAGGCCTGGGTCCCATGGCTGGAGTGTGCTGGTGCTGAGGCAGCGAGCGAGGGAGGAGGACGTGCCACCTGACCGGCGGCCCCTCGGTCCTCTACTGCCCGTCCTCCCCTGCGAGGTACCACAATCTCACGACCCGACACGGCCCTCGTACAGGTACGCAAAGCCTGGTGTGCCCACATGAGGGTGCAACAGCCGAGAGGGAAGGGCTGTGAGAAACCCGATCTCCACAGCCCCTGCTAGTCAGGTTCCCGCCTCCAGCCCACTTGGATAGAGTCGCCCCAGCTGCCAACCGCGGCGCCCTCCCAGTAGCCCACTTGCAAGGCGTGCGATCTGCCTGGGGTGGGGCGGTGCAGGTTGAGGGGCAGGAGGTGAGGGTACGCGGGCCCAGGGGGGTGTGTTTAGCCACGTTCGACTCCCCATTTGCTGTCCAACGCCAGGGCTCCCGCTAAGGCTTTGTTTCCCCAGGTTACCGGAGAGGACACGCAGTAGTGCTGCCGCCTTGTGGCACCCTGCCGTAACAACTTGCTAATAAACCGTGCTGAAGGGGCACCAAGCATTCAGCAGGCCTGCGGCCTGCGGCCTTGCAGACACAGCCCTGCCCTCAAGAGCTGTCCCGGGCTCGGTAATCTGAAATGAATTCAAATCAGGCCCCACTCTCAGGCCGAAACCTTTCAAAACCTCAGTGGGGCCCACCCGCGTCTTAGAAACCAGCACATTCCAATGAAGAGATGCTCAGGCTCTCTCATGATTAGAGAGGGCAAAGGAAGGCAGACGAGGTGATCCCCGGCTGCAGCGCGCTCACAAACCCGAAAAGCGTTAAGCGCGCAAGAGGGCGTGCCACAAGGAGACGCCAGCTACTGCTGCTGGTGGGGCTGTAAATTGGTAACAGCCGGAACGCGGATCAGTGGGCAGGCTCCTAACTGCCCTAAAACCTAGAGGTGCCACGACATTCGGCAACCCCGCGGCAGGTCGTATGACCAGAGACTGACCCCACGGGCATGAAGCGCTAGCACCCCAAGGGTCGTTGTGGTGCCCTTGCCCACAGCCAAGACACACAAACCAACGGAATGTCGAGCGAGGGGTGAATGGGTAAAGATATCCTGCCCCCGACACTCCCTCGACCACCACTCACCCACAGAACACAAGGAACTCACACTGTATGCAGCAGCATGGGTGGACCAAGAGGCGACCTCACTGATTCTGGTAAATCAGAGGCAGCAGGACACACACATCCCAGGCTATCACTGAGAGCTGCGGTCTAAATACGGATACACAGGAAGCGGGAGACAAGGGAAACGCAGGTTCACACAGGGAAGAACCAAGTGTGGAGTTCCCAGCGGGGGGAACTGGAGAGCGGGGAAGGGTAAAGTAGGAGGTCTGGAATCACAGGAGCACGCTAACGTATCAAAAAGTGCTCATCAACGGGGACCCACACGAAAGCACAGGGAAGGCTACAGCGCATTCCTCAGTAAACCAACAGGGCAAAGGATCCGAAATCCTACAGACACAGCTACCTTTACAATTGCATCAAGTGGCTGTAGCACTCAAACGGGCCCGGCATCGTATATACACTAGGCGGAAAGGGAAAGGGAGTGTTCAACGACATGGCAAGTAAGGGCTTAAGAAAATGCCTAAGCTGTTACCTCAGGCCTCTGTGACGTCGTCGGCCGGTGCCACAGCCCTCGAGCCTCAGCAGGCCTGGGTCCCATGGCTGGAGTGTGCTGGTGCTGAGGCAGCGAGCGAGGGAGGAGGACGTGCCACCTGACCGGCGGCCCCTCGGTCCTCTACTGCCCGTCCTCCCCTGCGAGGTACCACAATCTCACGACCCGACACGGCCCTCGTACAGGTACGCAAAGCCTGGTGTGCCCACATGAGGGTGCAACAGCCGAGAGGGAAGGGCTGTGAGAAACCCGATCTCCACAGCCCCTGCTAGGCAGGTTCCCGCCTCCAGCCCACTTGGATAGAGTCGCCCCAGCTGCCAACCGCGGCGCCCTCCCAGTAGCCCACTTGCAAGGCGTGCGATCTGCCTGGGGTGGGGCGGTGCAGGTTGAGGGGCAGGAGGTGAGGGTACGCGGGCCCAGGGGGGTGTGTTTAGCCACGTTCGACTCCCCATTTGCTGTCCAACGCCAGGGCTCCCGCTAAGGCTTTGTTTCCCCAGGTTACCGGAGAGGACACGCAGTAGTGCTGCCGCCTTGTGGCACCCTGCCGTAACAACTTGCTAATAAACCGTGCTGAAGGGGCACCAAGCATTCAGCAGGCCTGCGGCCTGCGGCCTTGCAGACACAGCCCTGCCCTCAAGAGCTGTCCCGGGCTCGGTAATCTGAAATGAATTCAAATCAGGCCCCACTCTCAGGCCGAAACCTTTCAAAACCTCAGTGGGGCCCACCCGCGTCTTAGAAACCAGCACATTCCAATGAAGAGATGCTCAGGCTCTCTCATGATTAGAGAGGGCAAAGGAAGGCAGACGAGGTGATCCCCGGCTGCAGCGCGCTCACAAACCCGAAAAGCGTTAAGCGCGCAAGAGGGCGTGCCACAAGGAGACGCCAGCTACTGCTGCTGGTGGGGCTGTAAATTGGTAACAGCCGGAACGCGGATCAGTGGGCAGGCTCCTAACTGCCCTAAAACCTAGAGGTGCCACGACATTCGGCAACCCCGCGGCAGGTCGTATGACCAGAGACTGACCCCACGGGCATGAAGCGCTAGCACCCCAAGGGTCGTTGTGGTGCCCTTGCCCACAGCCAAGACACACAAACCAACGGAATGTCGAGCGAGGGGTGAATGGGTAAAGATATCCTGCCCCCGACACTCCCTCGACCACCACTCACCCACAGAACACAAGGAACTCACACTGTATGCAGCAGCATGGGTGGACCAAGAGGCGACCTCACTGATTCTGGTAAATCAGAGGCAGCAGGACACACACATCCCAGGCTATCACTGAGAGCTGCGGTCTAAATACGGATACACAGGAAGCGGGAGACAAGGGAAACGCAGGTTCACACAGGGAAGAACCAAGTGTGGAGTTCCCAGCGGGGGGAACTGGAGAGCGGGGAAGGGTAAAGTAGGAGGTCTGGAATCACAGGAGCACGCTAACGTATCAAAAAGTGCTCATCAACGGGCACCCACACGAAAGCACAGGGAAGGCTACAGCGCATTCCTCAGTAAACCAACAGGGCAAAGGATCCGAAATCCTACAGACACAGCTACCTTTACAATTGCATCAAGTGGCTGTAGCACTCAAACGGGCCCGGCATCGTATATACACTAGGCGGAAAGGGAAAGGGAGTGTTCAACGACATGGCAAGTAAGGGCTTAAGAAAATGCCTAAGCTGTTACCTCAGGCCTCTGTGACGTCGTCGGCCGGTGCCACAGCCCTCGAGCCTCAGCAGGCCTGGGTCCCATGGCTGGAGTGTGCTGGTGCTGAGGCAGCGAGCGAGGGAGGAGGACGTGCCACCTGACCGGCGGCCCCTCGGTCCTCTACTGCCCGTCCTCCCCTGCGAGGTACCACAATCTCACGACCCGACACGGCCCTCGTACAGGTACGCAAAGCCTGGTGTGCCCACATGAGGGTGCAACAGCCGAGAGGGAAGGGCTGTGAGAAACCCGATCTCCACAGCCCCTGCTAGGCAGGTTCCCGCCTCCAGCCCACTTGGATAGAGTCGCCCCACCTGCCAACCGCGGCGCCCTCCCAGTAGCCCACTTGCAAGGCGTGCGATCTGCCTGGGGTGGGGCGGTGCAGGTTGAGGGGCAGGAGGTGAGGGTACGCGGGCCCAGGGGGGTGTGTTTAGCCACGTTCGACTCCCCATTTGCTGTCCAACGCCAGGGCTCCCGCTAAGGCTTTGTTTCCCCAGGTTACCGGAGAGGACACGCAGTAGTGCTGCCGCCTTGTGGCACCCTGCCGTAACAACTTGCTAATAAACCGTGCTGAAGGGGCACCAAGCATTCAGCAGGCCTGCGGCCTGCGGCCTTGCAGACACAGCCCTGCCCTCAAGAGCTGTCCCGGGCTCGGTAATCTGAAATGAATTCAAATCAGGCCCCACTCTCAGGCCGAAACCTTTCAAAACCTCAGTGGGGCCCACCCGCGTCTTAGAAACCAGCACATTCCAATGAAGAGATGCTCAGGCTCTCTCATGATTAGAGAGGGCAAAGGAAGGCAGACGAGGTGATCCCCGGCTGCAGCGCGCTCACAAACCCGAAAAGCGTTAAGCGCGCAAGAGGGCGTGCCACAAGGAGACGCCAGCTACTGCTGCTGGTGGGGCTGTAAATTGGTAACAGCCGGAACGCGGATCAGTGGGCAGGCTCCTAACTGCCCTAAAACCTAGAGGTGCCACGACATTCGGCAACCCCGCGGCAGGTCGTATGACCAGAGACTGACCCCACGGGCATGAAGCGCTAGCACCCCAAGGGTCGTTGTGGTGCCCTTGCCCACAGCCAAGACACACAAACCAACGGAATGTCGAGCGAGGGGTGAATGGGTAAAGATATCCTGCCCCCGACACTCCCTCGACCACCACTCACCCACAGAACACAAGGAACTCACACTGTATGCAGCAGCATGGGTGGACCAAGAGGCGACCTCACTGATTCTGGTAAATCAGAGGCAGCAGGACACACACATCCCAGGCTATCACTGAGAGCTGCGGTCTAAATACGGATACACAGGAAGCGGGAGACAAGGGAAACGCAGGTTCACACAGGGAAGAACCAAGTGTGGAGTTCCCAGCGGGGGGAACTGGAGAGCGGGGAAGGGTAAAGTAGGAGGTCTGGAATCACAGGAGCACGCTAACGTATCAAAAAGTGCTCATCAACGGGCACCCACACGAAAGCACAGGGAAGGCTACAGCGCATTCCTCAGTAAACCAACAGGGCAAAGGATCCGAAATCCTACAGACACAGCTACCTTTACAATTGCATCAAGTGGCTGTAGCACTCAAACGGGCCCGGCATCGTATATACACTAGGCGGAAAGGGAAAGGGAGTGTTCAACGACATGGCAAGTAAGGGCTTAAGAAAATGCCTAAGCTGTTACCTCAGGCCTCTGTGACGTCGTCGGCCGGTGCCACAGCCCTCGAGCCTCAGCAGGCCTGGGTCCCATGGCTGGAGTGTGCTGGTGCTGAGGCAGCGAGCGAGGGAGGAGGACGTGCCACCTGACCGGCGGCCCCTCGGTCCTCTACTGCCCGTCCTCCCCTGCGAGGTACCACAATCTCACGACCCGACACGGCCCTCGTACAGGTACGCAAAGCCTGGTGTGCCCACATGAGGGTGCAACAGCCGAGAGGGAAGGGCTGTGAGAAACCCGATCTCCACAGCCCCTGCTAGGCAGGTTCCCGCCTCCAGCCCACTTGGATAGAGTCGCCCCAGCTGCCAACCGCGGCGCCCTCCCAGTAGCCCACTTGCAAGGCGTGCGATCTGCCTGGGGTGGGGCGGTGCAGGTTGAGGGGCAGGAGGTGAGGGTACGCGGGCCCAGGGGGGTGTGTTTAGCCACGTTCGACTCCCCATTTGCTGTCCAACGCCAGGGCTCCCGCTAAGGCTTTGTTTCCCCAGGTTACCGGAGAGGACACGCAGTAGTGCTGCCGCCTTGTGGCACCCTGCCGTAACAACTTGCTAATAAACCGTGCTGAAGGGGCACCAAGCATTCAGCAGGCCTGCGGCCTGCGGCCTTGCAGACACAGCCCTGCCCTCAAGAGCTGTCCCGGGCTCGGTAATCTGAAATGAATTCAAATCAGGCCCCACTCTCAGGCCGAAACCTTTCAAAACCTCAGTGGGGCCCACCCGCGTCTTAGAAACCAGCACATTCCAATGAAGAGATGCTCAGGCTCTCTCATGATTAGAGAGGGCAAAGGAAGGCAGACGAGGTGATCCCCGGCTGCAGCGCGCTCACAAACCCGAAAAGCGTTAAGCGCGCAAGAGGGCGTGCCACAAGGAGACGCCAGCTACTGCTGCTGGTGGGGCTGTAAATTGGTAACAGCCGGAACGCGGATCAGTGGGCAGGCTCCTAACTGCCCTAAAACCTAGAGGTGCCACGACATTCGGCAACCCCGCGGCAGGTCGTATGACCAGAGACTGACCCCACGGGCATGAAGCGCTAGCACCCCAAGGGTCGTTGTGGTGCCCTTGCCCACAGCCAAGACACACAAACCAACGGAATGTCGAGCGAGGGGTGAATGGGTAAAGATATCCTGCCCCCGACACTCCCTCGACCACCACTCACCCACAGAACACAAGGAACTCACACTGTATGCAGCAGCATGGGTGGACCAAGAGGCGACCTCACTGATTCTGGTAAATCAGAGGCAGCAGGACACACACATCCCAGGCTATCACTGAGAGCTGCGGTCTAAATACGGATACACAGGAAGCGGGAGACAAGGGAAACGCAGGTTCACACAGGGAAGAACCAAGTGTGGAGTTCCCAGCGGGGGGAACTGGAGAGCGGGGAAGGGTAAAGTAGGAGGTCTGGAATCACAGGAGCACGCTAACGTATCAAAAAGTGCTCATCAACGGGCACCCACACGAAAGCACAGGGAAGGCTACAGCGCATTCCTCAGTAAACCAACAGGGCAAAGGATCCGAAATCCTACAGACACAGCTACCTTTACAATTGCATCAAGTGGCTGTAGCACTCAAACGGGCCCGGCATCGTATATACACTAGGCGGAAAGGGAAAGGGAGTGTTCAACGACATGGCAAGTAAGGGCTTAAGAAAATGCCTAAGCTGTTACCTCAGGCCTCTGTGACGTCGTCGGCCGGTGCCACAGCCCTCGAGCCTCAGCAGGCCTGGGTCCCATGGCTGGAGTGTGCTGGTGCTGAGGCAGCGAGCGAGGGAGGAGGACGTGCCACCTGACCGGCGGCCCCTCGGTCCTCTACTGCCCGTCCTCCCCTGCGAGGTACCACAATCTCACGACCCGACACGGCCCTCGTACAGGTACGCAAAGCCTGGTGTGCCCACATGAGGGTGCAACAGCCGAGAGGGAAGGGCTGTGAGAAACCCGATCTCCACAGCCCCTGCTAGGCAGGTTCCCGCCTCCAGCCCACTTGGATAGAGTCGCCCCAGCTGCCAACCGCGGCGCCCTCCCAGTAGCCCACTTGCAAGGCGTGCGATCTGCCTGGGGTGGGGCGGTGCAGGTTGAGGGGCAGGAGGTGAGGGTACGCGGGCCCAGGGGGGTGTGTTTAGCCACGTTCGACTCCCCATTTGCTGTCCAACGCCAGGGCTCCCGCTAAGGCTTTGTTTCCCCAGGTTACCGGAGAGGACACGCAGTAGTGCTGCCGCCTTGTGGCACCCTGCCGTAACAACTTGCTAATAAACCGTGCTGAAGGGGCACCAAGCATTCAGCAGGCCTGCGGCCTGCGGCCTTGCAGACACAGCCCTGCCCTCAAGAGCTGTCCCGGGCTCGGTAATCTGAAATGAATTCAAATCAGGCCCCACTCTCAGGCCGAAACCTTTCAAAACCTCAGTGGGGCCCACCCGCGTCTTAGAAACCAGCACATTCCAATGAAGAGATGCTCAGGCTCTCTCATGATTAGAGAGGGCAAAGGAAGGCAGACGAGGTGATCCCCGGCTGCAGCGCGCTCACAAACCCGAAAAGCGTTAAGCGCGCAAGAGGGCGTGCCACAAGGAGACGCCAGCTACTGCTGCTGGTGGGGCTGTAAATTGGTAACAGCCGGAACGCGGATCAGTGGGCAGGCTCCTAACTGCCCTAAAACCTAGAGGTGCCACGACATTCGGCAACCCCGCGGCAGGTCGTATGACCAGAGACTGACCCCACGGGCATGAAGCGCTAGCACCCCAAGGGTCGTTGTGGTGCCCTTGCCCACAGCCAAGACACACAAACCAACGGAATGTCGAGCGAGGGGTGAATGGGTAAAGATATCCTGCCCCCGACACTCCCTCGACCACCACTCACCCACAGAACACAAGGAACTCACACTGTATGCAGCAGCATGGGTGGACCAAGAGGCGACCTCACTGATTCTGGTAAATCAGAGGCAGCAGGACACACACATCCCAGGCTATCACTGAGAGCTGCGGTCTAAATACGGATACACAGGAAGCGGGAGACAAGGGAAACGCAGGTTCACACAGGGAAGAACCAAGTGTGGAGTTCCCAGCGGGGGGAACTGGAGAGCGGGGAAGGGTAAAGTAGGAGGTCTGGAATCACAGGAGCACGCTAACGTATCAAAAAGTGCTCATCAACGGGCACCCACACGAAAGCACAGGGAAGGCTACAGCGCATTCCTCAGTAAACCAACAGGGCAAAGGATCCGAAATCCTACAGACACAGCTACCTTTACAATTGCATCAAGTGGCTGTAGCACTCAAACGGGCCCGGCATCGTATATACACTAGGCGGAAAGGGAAAGGGAGTGTTCAACGACATGGCAAGTAAGGGCTTAAGAAAATGCCTAAGCTGTTACCTCAGGCCTCTGTGACGTCGTCGGCCGGTGCCACAGCCCTCGAGCCTCAGCAGGCCTGGGTCCCATGGCTGGAGTGTGCTGGTGCTGAGGCAGCGAGCGAGGGAGGAGGACGTGCCACCTGACCGGCGGCCCCTCGGTCCTCTACTGCCCGTCCTCCCCTGCGAGGTACCACAATCTCACGACCCGACACGGCCCTCGTACAGGTACGCAAAGCCTGGTGTGCCCACATGAGGGTGCAACAGCCGAGAGGGAAGGGCTGTGAGAAACCCGATCTCCACAGCCCCTGCTAGGCAGGTTCCCGCCTCCAGCCCACTTGGATAGAGTCGCCCCACCTGCCAACCGCGGCGCCCTCCCAGTAGCCCACTTGCAAGGCGTGCGATCTGCCTGGGGTGGGGCGGTGCAGGTTGAGGGGCAGGAGGTGAGGGTACGCGGGCCCAGGGGGGTGTGTTTAGCCACGTTCGACTCCCCATTTGCTGTCCAACGCCAGGGCTCCCGCTAAGGCTTTGTTTCCCCAGGTTACCGGAGAGGACACGCAGTAGTGCTGCCGCCTTGTGGCACCCTGCCGTAACAACTTGCTAATAAACCGTGCTGAAGGGGCACCAAGCATTCAGCAGGCCTGCGGCCTGCGGCCTTGCAGACACAGCCCTGCCCTCAAGAGCTGTCCCGGGCTCGGTAATCTGAAATGAATTCAAATCAGGCCCCACTCTCAGGCCGAAACCTTTCAAAACCTCAGTGGGGCCCACCCGCGTCTTAGAAACCAGCACATTCCAATGAAGAGATGCTCAGGCTCTCTCATGATTAGAGAGGGCAAAGGAAGGCAGACGAGGTGATCCCCGGCTGCAGCGCGCTCACAAACCCGAAAAGCGTTAAGCGCGCAAGAGGGCGTGCCACAAGGAGACGCCAGCTACTGCTGCTGGTGGGGCTGTAAATTGGTAACAGCCGGAACGCGGATCAGTGGGCAGGCTCCTAACTGCCCTAAAACCTAGAGGTGCCACGACATTCGGCAACCCCGCGGCAGGTCGTATGACCAGAGACTGACCCCACGGGCATGAAGCGCTAGCACCCCAAGGGTCGTTGTGGTGCCCTTGCCCACAGCCAAGACACACAAACCAACGGAATGTCGAGCGAGGGGTGAATGGGTAAAGATATCCTGCCCCCGACACTCCCTCGACCACCACTCACCCACAGAACACAAGGAACTCACACTGTATGCAGCAGCATGGGTGGACCAAGAGGCGACCTCACTGATTCTGGTAAATCAGAGGCAGCAGGACACACACATCCCAGGCTATCACTGAGAGCTGCGGTCTAAATACGGATACACAGGAAGCGGGAGACAAGGGAAACGCAGGTTCACACAGGGAAGAACCAAGTGTGGAGTTCCCAGCGGGGGGAACTGGAGAGCGGGGAAGGGTAAAGTAGGAGGTCTGGAATCACAGGAGCACGCTAACGTATCAAAAAGTGCTCATCAACGGGCACCCACACGAAAGCACAGGGAAGGCTACAGCGCATTCCTCAGTAAACCAACAGGGCAAAGGATCCGAAATCCTACAGACACAGCTACCTTTACAATTGCATCAAGTGGCTGTAGCACTCAAACGGGCCCGGCATCGTATATACACTAGGCGGAAAGGGAAAGGGAGTGTTCAACGACATGGCAAGTAAGGGCTTAAGAAAATGCCTAAGCTGTTACCTCAGGCCTCTGTGACGTCGTCGGCCGGTGCCACAGCCCTCGAGCCTCAGCAGGCCTGGGTCCCATGGCTGGAGTGTGCTGGTGCTGAGGCAGCGAGCGAGGGAGGAGGACGTGCCACCTGACCGGCGGCCCCTCGGTCCTCTACTGCCCGTCCTCCCCTGCGAGGTACCACAATCTCACGACCCGACACGGCCCTCGTACAGGTACGCAAAGCCTGGTGTGCCCACATGAGGGTGCAACAGCCGAGAGGGAAGGGCTGTGAGAAACCCGATCTCCACAGCCCCTGCTAGGCAGGTTCCCGCCTCCAGCCCACTTGGATAGAGTCGCCCCAGCTGCCAACCGCGGCGCCCTCCCAGTAGCCCACTTGCAAGGCGTGCGATCTGCCTGGGGTGGGGCGGTGCAGGTTGAGGGGCAGGAGGTGAGGGTACGCGGGCCCAGGGGGGTGTGTTTAGCCACGTTCGACTCCCCATTTGCTGTCCAACGCCAGGGCTCCCGCTAAGGCTTTGTTTCCCCAGGTTACCGGAGAGGACACGCAGTAGTGCTGCCGCCTTGTGGCACCCTGCCGTAACAACTTGCTAATAAACCGTGCTGAAGGGGCACCAAGCATTCAGCAGGCCTGCGGCCTGCGGCCTTGCAGACACAGCCCTGCCCTCAAGAGCTGTCCCGGGCTCGGTAATCTGAAATGAATTCAAATCAGGCCCCACTCTCAGGCCGAAACCTTTCAAAACCTCAGTGGGGCCCACCCGCGTCTTAGAAACCAGCACATTCCAATGAAGAGATGCTCAGGCTCTCTCATGATTAGAGAGGGCAAAGGAAGGCAGACGAGGTGATCCCCGGCTGCAGCGCGCTCACAAACCCGAAAAGCGTTAAGCGCGCAAGAGGGCGTGCCACAAGGAGACGCCAGCTACTGCTGCTGGTGGGGCTGTAAATTGGTAACAGCCGGAACGCGGATCAGTGGGCAGGCTCCTAACTGCCCTAAAACCTAGAGGTGCCACGACATTCGGCAACCCCGCGGCAGGTCGTATGACCAGAGACTGACCCCACGGGCATGAAGCGCTAGCACCCCAAGGGTCGTTGTGGTGCCCTTGCCCACAGCCAAGACACACAAACCAACGGAATGTCGAGCGAGGGGTGAATGGGTAAAGATATCCTGCCCCCGACACTCCCTCGACCACCACTCACCCACAGAACACAAGGAACTCACACTGTATGCAGCAGCATGGGTGGACCAAGAGGCGACCTCACTGATTCTGGTAAATCAGAGGCAGCAGGACACACACATCCCAGGCTATCACTGAGAGCTGCGGTCTAAATACGGATACACAGGAAGCGGGAGACAAGGGAAACTCAGGTTCACACAGGGAAGAACCAAGTGTGGAGTTCCCAGCGGGGGGAACTGGAGAGCGGGGAAGGGTAAAGTAGGAGGTCTGGAATCACAGGAGCACGCTAACGTATCAAAAAGTGCTCATCAACGGGCACCCACACGAAAGCACAGGGAAGGCTACAGCGCATTCCTCAGTAAACCAACAGGGCAAAGGATCCGAAATCCTACAGACACAGCTACCTTTACAATTGCATCAAGTGGCTGTAGCACTCAAACGGGCCCGGCATCGTATATACACTAGGCGGAAAGGGAAAGGGAGTGTTCAACGACATGGCAAGTAAGGGCTTAAGAAAATGCCTAAGCTGTTACCTCAGGCCTCTGTGACGTCGTCGGCCGGTGCCACAGCCCTCGAGCCTCAGCAGGCCTGGGTCCCATGGCTGGAGTGTGCTGGTGCTGAGGCAGCGAGCGAGGGAGGAGGACGTGCCACCTGACCGGCGGCCCCTCGGTCCTCTACTGCCCGTCCTCCCCTGCGAGGTACCACAATCTCACGACCCGACACGGCCCTCGTACAGGTACGCAAAGCCTGGTGTGCCCACATGAGGGTGCAACAGCCGAGAGGGAAGGGCTGTGAGAAACCCGATCTCCACAGCCCCTGCTAGGCAGGTTCCCGCCTCCAGCCCACTTGGATAGAGTCGCCCCACCTGCCAACCGCGGCGCCCTCCCAGTAGCCCACTTGCAAGGCGTGCGATCTGCCTGGGGTGGGGCGGTGCAGGTTGAGGGGCAGGAGGTGAGGGTACGCGGGCCCAGGGGGGTGTGTTTAGCCACGTTCGACTCCCCATTTGCTGTCCAACGCCAGGGCTCCCGCTAAGGCTTTGTTTCCCCAGGTTACCGGAGAGGACACGCAGTAGTGCTGCCGCCTTGTGGCACCCTGCCGTAACAACTTGCTAATAAACCGTGCTGAAGGGGCACCAAGCATTCAGCAGGCCTGCGGCCTGCGGCCTTGCAGACACAGCCCTGCCCTCAAGAGCTGTCCCGGGCTCGGTAATCTGAAATGAATTCAAATCAGGCCCCACTCTCAGGCCGAAACCTTTCAAAACCTCAGTGGGGCCCACCCGCGTCTTAGAAACCAGCACATTCCAATGAAGAGATGCTCAGGCTCTCTCATGATTAGAGAGGGCAAAGGAAGGCAGACGAGGTGATCCCCGGCTGCAGCGCGCTCACAAACCCGAAAAGCGTTAAGCGCGCAAGAGGGCGTGCCACAAGGAGACGCCAGCTACTGCTGCTGGTGGGGCTGTAAATTGGTAACAGCCGGAACGCGGATCAGTGGGCAGGCTCCTAACTGCCCTAAAACCTAGAGGTGCCACGACATTCGGCAACCCCGCGGCAGGTCGTATGACCAGAGACTGACCCCACGGGCATGAAGCGCTAGCACCCCAAGGGTCGTTGTGGTGCCCTTGCCCACAGCCAAGACACACAAACCAACGGAATGTCGAGCGAGGGGTGAATGGGTAAAGATATCCTGCCCCCGACACTCCCTCGACCACCACTCACCCACAGAACACAAGGAACTCACACTGTATGCAGCAGCATGGGTGGACCAAGAGGCGACCTCACTGATTCTGGTAAATCAGAGGCAGCAGGACACACACATCCCAGGCTATCACTGAGAGCTGCGGTCTAAATACGGATACACAGGAAGCGGGAGACAAGGGAAACGCAGGTTCACACAGGGAAGAACCAAGTGTGGAGTTCCCAGCGGGGGGAACTGGAGAGCGGGGAAGGGTAAAGTAGGAGGTCTGGAATCACAGGAGCACGCTAACGTATCAAAAAGTGCTCATCAACGGGCACCCACACGAAAGCACAGGGAAGGCTACAGCGCATTCCTCAGTAAACCAACAGGGCAAAGGATCCGAAATCCTACAGACACAGCTACCTTTACAATTGCATCAAGTGGCTGTAGCACTCAAACGGGCCCGGCATCGTATATACACTAGGCGGAAAGGGAAAGGGAGTGTTCAACGACATGGCAAGTAAGGGCTTAAGAAAATGCCTAAGCTGTTACCTCAGGCCTCTGTGACGTCGTCGGCCGGTGCCACAGCCCTCGAGCCTCAGCAGGCCTGGGTCCCATGGCTGGAGTGTGCTGGTGCTGAGGCAGCGAGCGAGGGAGGAGGACGTGCCACCTGACCGGCGGCCCCTCGGTCCTCTACTGCCCGTCCTCCCCTGCGAGGTACCACAATCTCACGACCCGACACGGCCCTCGTACAGGTACGCAAAGCCTGGTGTGCCCACATGAGGGTGCAACAGCCGAGAGGGAAGGGCTGTGAGAAACCCGATCTCCACAGCCCCTGCTAGGCAGGTTCCCGCCTCCAGCCCACTTGGATAGAGTCGCCCCACCTGCCAACCGCGGCGCCCTCCCAGTAGCCCACTTGCAAGGCGTGCGATCTGCCTGGGGTGGGGCGGTGCAGGTTGAGGGGCAGGAGGTGAGGGTACGCGGGCCCAGGGGGGTGTGTTTAGCCACGTTCGACTCCCCATTTGCTGTCCAACGCCAGGGCTC
Source organism: Inia geoffrensis (assembly GCA_036417435.1). Lineage (NCBI taxonomy): Eukaryota > Metazoa > Chordata > Mammalia > Artiodactyla > Iniidae > Inia > Inia geoffrensis. The sequence continues at coordinate 17,470 of JAZAQT010000062.1, forward strand.
CCGCTAAGGCTTTGTTTCCCCAGGTTACCGGAGAGGACACGCAGTAGTGCTGCCGCCTTGTGGCACCCTGCCGTAACAACTTGCTAATAAACCGTGCTGAAGGGGCACCAAGCATTCAGCAGGCCTGCGGCCTGCGGCCTTGCAGACACAGCCCTGCCCTCAAGAGCTGTCCCGGGCTCGGTAATCTGAAATGAATTCAAATCAGGCCCCACTCTCAGGCCGAAACCTTTCAAAACCTCAGTGGGGCCCACCCGCGTCTTAGAAACCAGCACATTCCAATGAAGAGATGCTCAGGCTCTCTCATGATTAGAGAGGGCAAAGGAAGGCAGACGAGGTGATCCCCGGCTGCAGCGCGCTCACAAACCCGAAAAGCGTTAAGCGCGCAAGAGGGCGTGCCACAAGGAGACGCCAGCTACTGCTGCTGGTGGGGCTGTAAATTGGTAACAGCCGGAACGCGGATCAGTGGGCAGGCTCCTAACTGCCCTAAAACCTAGAGGTGCCACGACATTCGGCAACCCCGCGGCAGGTCGTATGACCAGAGACTGACCCCACGGGCATGAAGCGCTAGCACCCCAAGGGTCGTTGTGGTGCCCTTGCCCACAGCCAAGACACACAAACCAACGGAATGTCGAGCGAGGGGTGAATGGGTAAAGATATCCTGCCCCCGACACTCCCTCGACCACCACTCACCCACAGAACACAAGGAACTCACACTGTATGCAGCAGCATGGGTGGACCAAGAGGCGACCTCACTGATTCTGGTAAATCAGAGGCAGCAGGACACACACATCCCAGGCTATCACTGAGAGCTGCGGTCTAAATACGGATACACAGGAAGCGGGAGACAAGGGAAACGCAGGTTCACACAGGGAAGAACCAAGTGTGGAGTTCCCAGCGGGGGGAACTGGAGAGCGGGGAAGGGTAAAGTAGGAGGTCTGGAATCACAGGAGCACGCTAACGTATCAAAAAGTGCTCATCAACGGGGACCCACACGAAAGCACAGGGAAGGCTACAGCGCATTCCTCAGTAAACCAACAGGGCAAAGGATCCGAAATCCTACAGACACAGCTACCTTTACAATTGCATCAAGTGGCTGTAGCACTCAAACGGGCCCGGCATCGTATATACACTAGGCGGAAAGGGAAAGGGAGTGTTCAACGACATGGCAAGTAAGGGCTTAAGAAAATGCCTAAGCTGTTACCTCAGGCCTCTGTGACGTCGTCGGCCGGTGCCACAGCCCTCGAGCCTCAGCAGGCCTGGGTCCCATGGCTGGAGTGTGCTGGTGCTGAGGCAGCGAGCGAGGGAGGAGGACGTGCCACCTGACCGGCGGCCCCTCGGTCCTCTACTGCCCGTCCTCCCCTGCGAGGTACCACAATCTCACGACCCGACACGGCCCTCGTACAGGTACGCAAAGCCTGGTGTGCCCACATGAGGGTGCAACAGCCGAGAGGGAAGGGCTGTGAGAAACCCGATCTCCACAGCCCCTGCTAGGCAGGTTCCCGCCTCCAGCCCACTTGGATAGAGTCGCCCCAGCTGCCAACCGCGGCGCCCTCCCAGTAGCCCACTTGCAAGGCGTGCGATCTGCCTGGGGTGGGGCGGTGCAGGTTGAGGGGCAGGAGGTGAGGGTACGCGGGCCCAGGGGGGTGTGTTTAGCCACGTTCGACTCCCCATTTGCTGTCCAACGCCAGGGCTCCCGCTAAGGCTTTGTTTCCCCAGGTTACCGGAGAGGACACGCAGTAGTGCTGCCGCCTTGTGGCACCCTGCCGTAACAACTTGCTAATAAACCGTGCTGAAGGGGCACCAAGCATTCAGCAGGCCTGCGGCCTGCGGCCTTGCAGACACAGCCCTGCCCTCAAGAGCTGTCCCGGGCTCGGTAATCTGAAATGAATTCAAATCAGGCCCCACTCTCAGGCCGAAACCTTTCAAAACCTCAGTGGGGCCCACCCGCGTCTTAGAAACCAGCACATTCCAATGAAGAGATGCTCAGGCTCTCTCATGATTAGAGAGGGCAAAGGAAGGCAGACGAGGTGATCCCCGGCTGCAGCGCGCTCACAAACCCGAAAAGCGTTAAGCGCGCAAGAGGGCGTGCCACAAGGAGACGCCAGCTACTGCTGCTGGTGGGGCTGTAAATTGGTAACAGCCGGAACGCGGATCAGTGGGCAGGCTCCTAACTGCCCTAAAACCTAGAGGTGCCACGACATTCGGCAACCCCGCGGCAGGTCGTATGACCAGAGACTGACCCCACGGGCATGAAGCGCTAGCACCCCAAGGGTCGTTGTGGTGCCCTTGCCCACAGCCAAGACACACAAACCAACGGAATGTCGAGCGAGGGGTGAATGGGTAAAGATATCCTGCCCCCGACACTCCCTCGACCACCACTCACCCACAGAACACAAGGAACTCACACTGTATGCAGCAGCATGGGTGGACCAAGAGGCGACCTCACTGATTCTGGTAAATCAGAGGCAGCAGGACACACACATCCCAGGCTATCACTGAGAGCTGCGGTCTAAATACGGATACACAGGAAGCGGGAGACAAGGGAAACGCAGGTTCACACAGGGAAGAACCAAGTGTGGAGTTCCCAGCGGGGGGAACTGGAGAGCGGGGAAGGGTAAAGTAGGAGGTCTGGAATCACAGGAGCACGCTAACGTATCAAAAAGTGCTCATCAACGGGCACCCACACGAAAGCACAGGGAAGGCTACAGCGCATTCCTCAGTAAACCAACAGGGCAAAGGATCCGAAATCCTACAGACACAGCTACCTTTACAATTGCATCAAGTGGCTGTAGCACTCAAACGGGCCCGGCATCGTATATACACTAGGCGGAAAGGGAAAGGGAGTGTTCAACGACATGGCAAGTAAGGGCTTAAGAAAATGCCTAAGCTGTTACCTCAGGCCTCTGTGACGTCGTCGGCCGGTGCCACAGCCCTCGAGCCTCAGCAGGCCTGGGTCCCATGGCTGGAGTGTGCTGGTGCTGAGGCAGCGAGCGAGGGAGGAGGACGTGCCACCTGACCGGCGGCCCCTCGGTCCTCTACTGCCCGTCCTCCCCTGCGAGGTACCACAATCTCACGACCCGACACGGCCCTCGTACAGGTACGCAAAGCCTGGTGTGCCCACATGAGGGTGCAACAGCCGAGAGGGAAGGGCTGTGAGAAACCCGATCTCCACAGCCCCTGCTAGGCAGGTTCCCGCCTCCAGCCCACTTGGATAGAGTCGCCCCACCTGCCAACCGCGGCGCCCTCCCAGTAGCCCACTTGCAAGGCGTGCGATCTGCCTGGGGTGGGGCGGTGCAGGTTGAGGGGCAGGAGGTGAGGGTACGCGGGCCCAGGGGGGTGTGTTTAGCCACGTTCGACTCCCCATTTGCTGTCCAACGCCAGGGCTCCCGCTAAGGCTTTGTTTCCCCAGGTTACCGGAGAGGACACGCAGTAGTGCTGCCGCCTTGTGGCACCCTGCCGTAACAACTTGCTAATAAACCGTGCTGAAGGGGCACCAAGCATTCAGCAGGCCTGCGGCCTGCGGCCTTGCAGACACAGCCCTGCCCTCAAGAGCTGTCCCGGGCTCGGTAATCTGAAATGAATTCAAATCAGGCCCCACTCTCAGGCCGAAACCTTTCAAAACCTCAGTGGGGCCCACCCGCGTCTTAGAAACCAGCACATTCCAATGAAGAGATGCTCAGGCTCTCTCATGATTAGAGAGGGCAAAGGAAGGCAGACGAGGTGATCCCCGGCTGCAGCGCGCTCACAAACCCGAAAAGCGTTAAGCGCGCAAGAGGGCGTGCCACAAGGAGACGCCAGCTACTGCTGCTGGTGGGGCTGTAAATTGGTAACAGCCGGAACGCGGATCAGTGGGCAGGCTCCTAACTGCCCTAAAACCTAGAGGTGCCACGACATTCGGCAACCCCGCGGCAGGTCGTATGACCAGAGACTGACCCCACGGGCATGAAGCGCTAGCACCCCAAGGGTCGTTGTGGTGCCCTTGCCCACAGCCAAGACACACAAACCAACGGAATGTCGAGCGAGGGGTGAATGGGTAAAGATATCCTGCCCCCGACACTCCCTCGACCACCACTCACCCACAGAACACAAGGAACTCACACTGTATGCAGCAGCATGGGTGGACCAAGAGGCGACCTCACTGATTCTGGTAAATCAGAGGCAGCAGGACACACACATCCCAGGCTATCACTGAGAGCTGCGGTCTAAATACGGATACACAGGAAGCGGGAGACAAGGGAAACGCAGGTTCACACAGGGAAGAACCAAGTGTGGAGTTCCCAGCGGGGGGAACTGGAGAGCGGGGAAGGGTAAAGTAGGAGGTCTGGAATCACAGGAGCACGCTAACGTATCAAAAAGTGCTCATCAACGGGGACCCACACGAAAGCACAGGGAAGGCTACAGCGCATTCCTCAGTAAACCAACAGGGCAAAGGATCCGAAATCCTACAGACACAGCTACCTTTACAATTGCATCAAGTGGCTGTAGCACTCAAACGGGCCCGGCATCGTATATACACTAGGCGGAAAGGGAAAGGGAGTGTTCAACGACATGGCAAGTAAGGGCTTAAGAAAATGCCTAAGCTGTTACCTCAGGCCTCTGTGACGTCGTCGGCCGGTGCCACAGCCCTCGAGCCTCAGCAGGCCTGGGTCCCATGGCTGGAGTGTGCTGGTGCTGAGGCAGCGAGCGAGGGAGGAGGACGTGCCACCTGACCGGCGGCCCCTCGGTCCTCTACTGCCCGTCCTCCCCTGCGAGGTACCACAATCTCACGACCCGACACGGCCCTCGTACAGGTACGCAAAGCCTGGTGTGCCCACATGAGGGTGCAACAGCCGAGAGGGAAGGGCTGTGAGAAACCCGATCTCCACAGCCCCTGCTAGGCAGGTTCCCGCCTCCAGCCCACTTGGATAGAGTCGCCCCAGCTGCCAACCGCGGCGCCCTCCCAGTAGCCCACTTGCAAGGCGTGCGATCTGCCTGGGGTGGGGCGGTGCAGGTTGAGGGGCAGGAGGTGAGGGTACGCGGGCCCAGGGGGGTGTGTTTAGCCACGTTCGACTCCCCATTTGCTGTCCAACGCCAGGGCTCCCGCTAAGGCTTTGTTTCCCCAGGTTACCGGAGAGGACACGCAGTAGTGCTGCCGCCTTGTGGCACCCTGCCGTAACAACTTGCTAATAAACCGTGCTGAAGGGGCACCAAGCATTCAGCAGGCCTGCGGCCTGCGGCCTTGCAGACACAGCCCTGCCCTCAAGAGCTGTCCCGGGCTCGGTAATCTGAAATGAATTCAAATCAGGCCCCACTCTCAGGCCGAAACCTTTCAAAACCTCAGTGGGGCCCACCCGCGTCTTAGAAACCAGCACATTCCAATGAAGAGATGCTCAGGCTCTCTCATGATTAGAGAGGGCAAAGGAAGGCAGACGAGGTGATCCCCGGCTGCAGCGCGCTCACAAACCCGAAAAGCGTTAAGCGCGCAAGAGGGCGTGCCACAAGGAGACGCCAGCTACTGCTGCTGGTGGGGCTGTAAATTGGTAACAGCCGGAACGCGGATCAGTGGGCAGGCTCCTAACTGCCCTAAAACCTAGAGGTGCCACGACATTCGGCAACCCCGCGGCAGGTCGTATGACCAGAGACTGACCCCACGGGCATGAAGCGCTAGCACCCCAAGGGTCGTTGTGGTGCCCTTGCCCACAGCCAAGACACACAAACCAACGGAATGTCGAGCGAGGGGTGAATGGGTAAAGATATCCTGCCCCCGACACTCCCTCGACCACCACTCACCCACAGAACACAAGGAACTCACACTGTATGCAGCAGCATGGGTGGACCAAGAGGCGACCTCACTGATTCTGGTAAATCAGAGGCAGCAGGACACACACATCCCAGGCTATCACTGAGAGCTGCGGTCTAAATACGGATACACAGGAAGCGGGAGACAAGGGAAACGCAGGTTCACACAGGGAAGAACCAAGTGTGGAGTTCCCAGCGGGGGGAACTGGAGAGCGGGGAAGGGTAAAGTAGGAGGTCTGGAATCACAGGAGCACGCTAACGTATCAAAAAGTGCTCATCAACGGGCACCCACACGAAAGCACAGGGAAGGCTACAGCGCATTCCTCAGTAAACCAACAGGGCAAAGGATCCGAAATCCTACAGACACAGCTACCTTTACAATTGCATCAAGTGGCTGTAGCACTCAAACGGGCCCGGCATCGTATATACACTAGGCGGAAAGGGAAAGGGAGTGTTCAACGACATGGCAAGTAAGGGCTTAAGAAAATGCCTAAGCTGTTACCTCAGGCCTCTGTGACGTCGTCGGCCGGTGCCACAGCCCTCGAGCCTCAGCAGGCCTGGGTCCCATGGCTGGAGTGTGCTGGTGCTGAGGCAGCGAGCGAGGGAGGAGGACGTGCCACCTGACCGGCGGCCCCTCGGTCCTCTACTGCCCGTCCTCCCCTGCGAGGTACCACAATCTCACGACCCGACACGGCCCTCGTACAGGTACGCAAAGCCTGGTGTGCCCACATGAGGGTGCAACAGCCGAGAGGGAAGGGCTGTGAGAAACCCGATCTCCACAGCCCCTGCTAGGCAGGTTCCCGCCTCCAGCCCACTTGGATAGAGTCGCCCCACCTGCCAACCGCGGCGCCCTCCCAGTAGCCCACTTGCAAGGCGTGCGATCTGCCTGGGGTGGGGCGGTGCAGGTTGAGGGGCAGGAGGTGAGGGTACGCGGGCCCAGGGGGGTGTGTTTAGCCACGTTCGACTCCCCATTTGCTGTCCAACGCCAGGGCTCCCGCTAAGGCTTTGTTTCCCCAGGTTACCGGAGAGGACACGCAGTAGTGCTGCCGCCTTGTGGCACCCTGCCGTAACAACTTGCTAATAAACCGTGCTGAAGGGGCACCAAGCATTCAGCAGGCCTGCGGCCTGCGGCCTTGCAGACACAGCCCTGCCCTCAAGAGCTGTCCCGGGCTCGGTAATCTGAAATGAATTCAAATCAGGCCCCACTCTCAGGCCGAAACCTTTCAAAACCTCAGTGGGGCCCACCCGCGTCTTAGAAACCAGCACATTCCAATGAAGAGATGCTCAGGCTCTCTCATGATTAGAGAGGGCAAAGGAAGGCAGACGAGGTGATCCCCGGCTGCAGCGCGCTCACAAACCCGAAAAGCGTTAAGCGCGCAAGAGGGCGTGCCACAAGGAGACGCCAGCTACTGCTGCTGGTGGGGCTGTAAATTGGTAACAGCCGGAACGCGGATCAGTGGGCAGGCTCCTAACTGCCCTAAAACCTAGAGGTGCCACGACATTCGGCAACCCCGCGGCAGGTCGTATGACCAGAGACTGACCCCACGGGCATGAAGCGCTAGCACCCCAAGGGTCGTTGTGGTGCCCTTGCCCACAGCCAAGACACACAAACCAACGGAATGTCGAGCGAGGGGTGAATGGGTAAAGATATCCTGCCCCCGACACTCCCTCGACCACCACTCACCCACAGAACACAAGGAACTCACACTGTATGCAGCAGCATGGGTGGACCAAGAGGCGACCTCACTGATTCTGGTAAATCAGAGGCAGCAGGACACACACATCCCAGGCTATCACTGAGAGCTGCGGTCTAAATACGGATACACAGGAAGCGGGAGACAAGGGAAACGCAGGTTCACACAGGGAAGAACCAAGTGTGGAGTTCCCAGCGGGGGGAACTGGAGAGCGGGGAAGGGTAAAGTAGGAGGTCTGGAATCACAGGAGCACGCTAACGTATCAAAAAGTGCTCATCAACGGGCACCCACACGAAAGCACAGGGAAGGCTACAGCGCATTCCTCAGTAAACCAACAGGGCAAAGGATCCGAAATCCTACAGACACAGCTACCTTTACAATTGCATCAAGTGGCTGTAGCACTCAAACGGGCCCGGCATCGTATATACACTAGGCGGAAAGGGAAAGGGAGTGTTCAACGACATGGCAAGTAAGGGCTTAAGAAAATGCCTAAGCTGTTACCTCAGGCCTCTGTGACGTCGTCGGCCGGTGCCACAGCCCTCGAGCCTCAGCAGGCCTGGGTCCCATGGCTGGAGTGTGCTGGTGCTGAGGCAGCGAGCGAGGGAGGAGGACGTGCCACCTGACCGGCGGCCCCTCGGTCCTCTACTGCCCGTCCTCCCCTGCGAGGTACCACAATCTCACGACCCGACACGGCCCTCGTACAGGTACGCAAAGCCTGGTGTGCCCACATGAGGGTGCAACAGCCGAGAGGGAAGGGCTGTGAGAAACCCGATCTCCACAGCCCCTGCTAGGCAGGTTCCCGCCTCCAGCCCACTTGGATAGAGTCGCCCCACCTGCCAACCGCGGCGCCCTCCCAGTAGCCCACTTGCAAGGCGTGCGATCTGCCTGGGGTGGGGCGGTGCAGGTTGAGGGGCAGGAGGTGAGGGTACGCGGGCCCAGGGGGGTGTGTTTAGCCACGTTCGACTCCCCATTTGCTGTCCAACGCCAGGGCTCCCGCTAAGGCTTTGTTTCCCCAGGTTACCGGAGAGGACACGCAGTAGTGCTGCCGCCTTGTGGCACCCTGCCGTAACAACTTGCTAATAAACCGTGCTGAAGGGGCACCAAGCATTCAGCAGGCCTGCGGCCTGCGGCCTTGCAGACACAGCCCTGCCCTCAAGAGCTGTCCCGGGCTCGGTAATCTGAAATGAATTCAAATCAGGCCCCACTCTCAGGCCGAAACCTTTCAAAACCTCAGTGGGGCCCACCCGCGTCTTAGAAACCAGCACATTCCAATGAAGAGATGCTCAGGCTCTCTCATGATTAGAGAGGGCAAAGGAAGGCAGACGAGGTGATCCCCGGCTGCAGCGCGCTCACAAACCCGAAAAGCGTTAAGCGCGCAAGAGGGCGTGCCACAAGGAGACGCCAGCTACTGCTGCTGGTGGGGCTGTAAATTGGTAACAGCCGGAACGCGGATCAGTGGGCAGGCTCCTAACTGCCCTAAAACCTAGAGGTGCCACGACATTCGGCAACCCCGCGGCAGGTCGTATGACCAGAGACTGACCCCACGGGCATGAAGCGCTAGCACCCCAAGGGTCGTTGTGGTGCCCTTGCCCACAGCCAAGACACACAAACCAACGGAATGTCGAGCGAGGGGTGAATGGGTAAAGATATCCTGCCCCCGACACTCCCTCGACCACCACTCACCCACAGAACACAAGGAACTCACACTGTATGCAGCAGCATGGGTGGACCAAGAGGCGACCTCACTGATTCTGGTAAATCAGAGGCAGCAGGACACACACATCCCAGGCTATCACTGAGAGCTGCGGTCTAAATACGGATACACAGGAAGCGGGAGACAAGGGAAACGCAGGTTCACACAGGGAAGAACCAAGTGTGGAGTTCCCAGCGGGGGGAACTGGAGAGCGGGGAAGGGTAAAGTAGGAGGTCTGGAATCACAGGAGCACGCTAACGTATCAAAAAGTGCTCATCAACGGGCACCCACACGAAAGCACAGGGAAGGCTACAGCGCATTCCTCAGTAAACCAACAGGGCAAAGGATCCGAAATCCTACAGACACAGCTACCTTTACAATTGCATCAAGTGGCTGTAGCACTCAAACGGGCCCGGCATCGTATATACACTAGGCGGAAAGGGAAAGGGAGTGTTCAACGACATGGCAAGTAAGGGCTTAAGAAAATGCCTAAGCTGTTACCTCAGGCCTCTGTGACGTCGTCGGCCGGTGCCACAGCCCTCGAGCCTCAGCAGGCCTGGGTCCCATGGCTGGAGTGTGCTGGTGCTGAGGCAGCGAGCGAGGGAGGAGGACGTGCCACCTGACCGGCGGCCCCTCGGTCCTCTACTGCCCGTCCTCCCCTGCGAGGTACCACAATCTCACGACCCGACACGGCCCTCGTACAGGTACGCAAAGCCTGGTGTGCCCACATGAGGGTGCAACAGCCGAGAGGGAAGGGCTGTGAGAAACCCGATCTCCACAGCCCCTGCTAGGCAGGTTCCCGCCTCCAGCCCACTTGGATAGAGTCGCCCCACCTGCCAACCGCGGCGCCCTCCCAGTAGCCCACTTGCAAGGCGTGCGATCTGCCTGGGGTGGGGCGGTGCAGGTTGAGGGGCAGGAGGTGAGGGTACGCGGGCCCAGGGGGGTGTGTTTAGCCACGTTCGACTCCCCATTTGCTGTCCAACGCCAGGGCTCCCGCTAAGGCTTTGTTTCCCCAGGTTACCGGAGAGGACACGCAGTAGTGCTGCCGCCTTGTGGCACCCTGCCGTAACAACTTGCTAATAAACCGTGCTGAAGGGGCACCAAGCATTCAGCAGGCCTGCGGCCTGCGGCCTTGCAGACACAGCCCTGCCCTCAAGAGCTGTCCCGGGCTCGGTAATCTGAAATGAATTCAAATCAGGCCCCACTCTCAGGCCGAAACCTTTCAAAACCTCAGTGGGGCCCACCCGCGTCTTAGAAACCAGCACATTCCAATGAAGAGATGCTCAGGCTCTCTCATGATTAGAGAGGGCAAAGGAAGGCAGACGAGGTGATCCCCGGCTGCAGCGCGCTCACAAACCCGAAAAGCGTTAAGCGCGCAAGAGGGCGTGCCACAAGGAGACGCCAGCTACTGCTGCTGGTGGGGCTGTAAATTGGTAACAGCCGGAACGCGGATCAGTGGGCAGGCTCCTAACTGCCCTAAAACCTAGAGGTGCCACGACATTCGGCAACCCCGCGGCAGGTCGTATGACCAGAGACTGACCCCACGGGCATGAAGCGCTAGCACCCCAAGGGTCGTTGTGGTGCCCTTGCCCACAGCCAAGACACACAAACCAACGGAATGTCGAGCGAGGGGTGAATGGGTAAAGATATCCTGCCCCCGACACTCCCTCGACCACCACTCACCCACAGAACACAAGGAACTCACACTGTATGCAGCAGCATGGGTGGACCAAGAGGCGACCTCACTGATTCTGGTAAATCAGAGGCAGCAGGACACACACATCCCAGGCTATCACTGAGAGCTGCGGTCTAAATACGGATACACAGGAAGCGGGAGACAAGGGAAACGCAGGTTCACACAGGGAAGAACCAAGTGTGGAGTTCCCAGCGGGGGGAACTGGAGAGCGGGGAAGGGTAAAGTAGGAGGTCTGGAATCACAGGAGCACGCTAACGTATCAAAAAGTGCTCATCAACGGGCACCCACACGAAAGCACAGGGAAGGCTACAGCGCATTCCTCAGTAAACCAACAGGGCAAAGGATCCGAAATCCTACAGACACAGCTACCTTTACAATTGCATCAAGTGGCTGTAGCACTCAAACGGGCCCGGCATCGTATATACACTAGGCGGAAAGGGAAAGGGAGTGTTCAACGACATGGCAAGTAAGGGCTTAAGAAAATGCCTAAGCTGTTACCTCAGGCCTCTGTGACGTCGTCGGCCGGTGCCACAGCCCTCGAGCCTCAGCAGGCCTGGGTCCCATGGCTGGAGTGTGCTGGTGCTGAGGCAGCGAGCGAGGGAGGAGGACGTGCCACCTGACCGGCGGCCCCTCGGTCCTCTACTGCCCGTCCTCCCCTGCGAGGTACCACAATCTCACGACCCGACACGGCCCTCGTACAGGTACGCAAAGCCTGGTGTGCCCACCTGAGGGTGCAACAGCCGAGAGGGAAGGGCTGTGAGAAACCCGATCTCCACAGCCCCTGCTAGGCAGGTTCCCGCCTCCAGCCCACTTGGATAGAGTCGCCCCAGCTGCGAACCGCGGCGCCCTCCCAGTAGCCCACTTGCAAGGCGTGCGATCTGCCTGGGGTGGGGCGGTGCAGGTTGAGGGGCAGGAGGTGAGGGTACGCGGGCCCAGGGGGGTGTGTTTAGCCACGTTCGACTCCCCATTTGCTGTCCAACGCCAGGGCTCCCGCTAAGGCTTTGTTTCCCCAGGTTACCGGAGAGGACACGCAGTAGTGCTGCCGCCTTGTGGCACCCTGCCGTAACAACTTGCTAATAAACCGTGCTGAAGGGGCACCAAGCATTCAGCAGGCCTGCGGCCTGCGGCCTTGCAGACACAGCCCTGCCCTCAAGAGCTGTCCCGGGCTCGGTAATCTGAAATGAATTCAAATCAGGCCCCACTCTCAGGCCGAAACCTTTCAAAACCTCAGTGGGGCCCACCCGCGTCTTAGAAACCAGCACATTCCAATGAAGAGATGCTCAGGCTCTCTCATGATTAGAGAGGGCAAAGGAAGGCAGACGAGGTGATCCCCGGCTGCAGCGCGCTCACAAACCCGAAAAGCGTTAAGCGCGCAAGAGGGCGTGCCACAAGGAGACGCCAGCTACTGCTGCTGGTGGGGCTGTAAATTGGTAACAGCCGGAACGCGGATCAGTGGGCAGGCTCCTAACTGCCCTAAAACCTAGAGGTGCCACGACATTCGGCAACCCCGCGGCAGGTCGTATGACCAGAGACTGACCCCACGGGCATGAAGCGCTAGCACCCCAAGGGTCGTTGTGGTGCCCTTGCCCACAGCCAAGACACACAAACCAACGGAATGTCGAGCGAGGGGTGAATGGGTAAAGATATCCTGCCCCCGACACTCCCTCGACCACCACTCACCCACAGAACACAAGGAACTCACACTGTATGCAGCAGCATGGGTGGACCAAGAGGCGACCTCACTGATTCTGGTAAATCAGAGGCAGCAGGACACACACATCCCAGGCTATCACTGAGAGCTGCGGTCTAAATACGGATACACAGGAAGCGGGAGACAAGGGAAACGCAGGTTCACACAGGGAAGAACCAAGTGTGGAGTTCCCAGCGGGGGGAACTGGAGAGCGGGGAAGGGTAAAGTAGGAGGTCTGGAATCACAGGAGCACGCTAACGTATCAAAAAGTGCTCATCAACGGGCACCCACACGAAAGCACAGGGAAGGCTACAGCGCATTCCTCAGTAAACCAACAGGGCAAAGGATCCGAAATCCTACAGACACAGCTACCTTTACAATTGCATCAAGTGGCTGTAGCACTCAAACGGGCCCGGCATCGTATATACACTAGGCGGAAAGGGAAAGGGAGTGTTCAACGACATGGCAAGTAAGGGCTTAAGAAAATGCCTAAGCTGTTACCTCAGGCCTCTGTGACGTCGTCGGCCGGTGCCACAGCCCTCGAGCCTCAGCAGGCCTGGGTCCCATGGCTGGAGTGTGCTGGTGCTGAGGCAGCGAGCGAGGGAGGAGGACGTGCCACCTGACCGGCGGCCCCTCGGTCCTCTACTGCCCGTCCTCCCCTGCGAGGTACCACAATCTCACGACCCGACACGGCCCTCGTACAGGTACGCAAAGCCTGGTGTGCCCACATGAGGGTGCAACAGCCGAGAGGGAAGGGCTGTGAGAAACCCGATCTCCACAGCCCCTGCTAGGCAGGTTCCCGCCTCCAGCCCACTTGGATAGAGTCGCCCCACCTGCCAACCGCGGCGCCCTCCCAGTAGCCCACTTGCAAGGCTTGCGATCTGCCTGGGGTGGGGCGGTGCAGGTTGAGGGGCAGGAGGTGAGGGTACGCGGGCCCAGGGGGGTGTGTTTAGCCACGTTCGACTCCCCATTTGCTGTCCAACGCCAGGGCTCCCGCTAAGGCTTTGTTTCCCCAGGTTACCGGAGAGGACACGGAGTAGTGCTGCCGCCTTGTGGCACCCTGCCGTAACAACTTGCTAATAAACCGTGCTGAAGGGGCACCAAGCATTCAGCAGGCCTGCGGCCTGCGGCCTTGCAGACACAGCCCTGCCCTCAAGAGCTGTCCCGGGCTCGGTAATCTGAAATGAATTCAAATCAGGCCCCACTCTCAGGCCGAAACCTTTCAAAACCTCAGTGGGGCCCACCCGCGTCTTAGAAACCAGCACATTCCAATGAAGAGATGCTCAGGCTCTCTCATGATTAGAGAGGGCAAAGGAAGGCAGACGAGGTGATCCCCGGCTGCAGCGCGCTCACAAACCCGAAAAGCGTTAAGCGCGCAAGAGGGCGTGCCACAAGGAGACGCCAGCTACTGCTGCTGGTGGGGCTGTAAATTGGTAACAGCCGGAACGCGGATCAGTGGGCAGGCTCCTAACTGCCCTAAAACCTAGAGGTGCCACGACATTCGGCAACCCCGCGGCAGGTCGTATGACCAGAGACTGACCCCACGGGCATGAAGCGCTAGCACCCCAAGGGTCGTTGTGGTGCCCTTGCCCACAGCCAAGACACACAAACCAACGGAATGTCGAGCGAGGGGTGAATGGGTAAAGATATCCTGCCCCCGACACTCCCTCGACCACCACTCACCCACAGAACACAAGGAACTCACACTGTATGCAGCAGCATGGGTGGACCAAGAGGCGACCTCACTGATTCTGGTAAATCAGAGGCAGCAGGACACACACATCCCAGGCTATCACTGAGAGCTGCGGTCTAAATACGGATACACAGGAAGCGGGAGACAAGGGAAACGCAGGTTCACACAGGGAAGAACCAAGTGTGGAGTTCCCAGCGGGGGGAACTGGAGAGCGGGGAAGGGTAAAGTAGGAGGTCTGGAATCACAGGAGCACGCTAACGTATCAAAAAGTGCTCATCAACGGGCACCCACACGAAAGCACAGGGAAGGCTACAGCGCATTCCTCAGTAAACCAACAGGGCAAAGGATCCGAAATCCTACAGACACAGCTACCTTTACAATTGCATCAAGTGGCTGTAGCACTCAAACGGGCCCGGCATCGTATATACACTAGGCGGAAAGGGAAAGGGAGTGTTCAACGACATGGCAAGTAAGGGCTTAAGAAAATGCCTAAGCTGTTACCTCAGGCCTCTGTGACGTCGTCGGCCGGTGCCACAGCCCTCGAGCCTCAGCAGGCCTGGGTCCCATGGCTGGAGTGTGCTGGTGCTGAGGCAGCGAGCGAGGGAGGAGGACGTGCCACCTGACCGGCGGCCCCTCGGTCCTCTACTGCCCGTCCTCCCCTGCGAGGTACCACAATCTCACGACCCGACACGGCCCTCGTACAGGTACGCAAAGCCTGGTGTGCCCACATGAGGGTGCAACAGCCGAGAGGGAAGGGCTGTGAGAAACCCGATCTCCACAGCCCCTGCTAGGCAGGTTCCCGCCTCCAGCCCACTTGGATAGAGTCGCCCCACCTGCCAACCGCGGCGCCCTCCCAGTAGCCCACTTGCAAGGCGTGCGATCTGCCTGGGGTGGGGCGGTGCAGGTTGAGGGGCAGGAGGTGAGGGTACGCGGGCCCAGGGGGGTGTGTTTAGCCACGTTCGACTCCCCATTTGCTGTCCAACGCCAGGGCTCCCGCTAAGGCTTTGTTTCCCCAGGTTACCGGAGAGGACACGCAGTAGTGCTGCCGCCTTGTGGCACCCTGCCGTAACAACTTGCTAATAAACCGTGCTGAAGGGGCACCAAGCATTCAGCAGGCCTGCGGCCTGCGGCCTTGCAGACACAGCCCTGCCCTCAAGAGCTGTCCCGGGCTCGGTAATCTGAAATGAATTCAAATCAGGCCCCACTCTCAGGCCGAAACCTTTCAAAACCTCAGTGGGGCCCACCCGCGTCTTAGAAACCAGCACATTCCAATGAAGAGATGCTCAGGCTCTCTCATGATTAGAGAGGGCAAAGGAAGGCAGACGAGGTGATCCCCGGCTGCAGCGCGCTCACAAACCCGAAAAGCGTTAAGCGCGCAAGAGGGCGTGCCACAAGGAGACGCCAGCTACTGCTGCTGGTGGGGCTGTAAATTGGTAACAGCCGGAACGCGGATCAGTGGGCAGGCTCCTAACTGCCCTAAAACCTAGAGGTGCCACGACATTCGGCAACCCCGCGGCAGGTCGTATGACCAGAGACTGACCCCACGGGCATGAAGCGCTAGCACCCCAAGGGTCGTTGTGGTGCCCTTGCCCACAGCCAAGACACACAAACCAACGGAATGTCGAGCGAGGGGTGAATGGGTAAAGATATCCTGCCCCCGACACTCCCTCGACCACCACTCACCCACAGAACACAAGGAACTCACACTGTATGCAGCAGCATGGGTGGACCAAGAGGCGACCTCACTGATTCTGGTAAATCAGAGGCAGCAGGACACACACATCCCAGGCTATCACTGAGAGCTGCGGTCTAAATACGGATACACAGGAAGCGGGAGACAAGGGAAACGCAGGTTCACACAGGGAAGAACCAAGTGTGGAGTTCCCAGCGGGGGGAACTGGAGAGCGGGGAAGGGTAAAGTAGGAGGTCTGGAATCACAGGAGCACGCTAACGTATCAAAAAGTGCTCATCAACGGGCACCCACACGAAAGCACAGGGAAGGCTACAGCGCATTCCTCAGTAAACCAACAGGGCAAAGGATCCGAAATCCTACAGACACAGCTACCTTTACAATTGCATCAAGTGGCTGTAGCACTCAAACGGGCCCGGCATCGTATATACACTAGGCGGAAAGGGAAAGGGAGTGTTCAACGACATGGCAAGTAAGGGCTTAAGAAAATGCCTAAGCTGTTACCTCAGGCCTCTGTTACGTCGTCGGCCGGTGCCACAGCCCTCGAGCCTCAGCAGGCCTGGGTCCCATGGCTGGAGTGTGCTGGTGCTGAGGCAGCGAGCGAGGGAGGAGGACGTGCCACCTGACCGGCGGCCCCTCGGTCCTCTACTGCCCGTCCTCCCCTGCGAGGTACCACAATCTCACGACCCGACACGGCCCTCGTACAGGTACGCAAAGCCTGGTGTGCCCACATGAGGGTGCAACAGCCGAGAGGGAAGGGCTGTGAGAAACCCGATCTCCACAGCCCCTGCTAGGCAGGTTCCCGCCTCCAGCCCACTTGGATAGAGTCGCCCCAGCTGCCAACCGCGGCGCCCTCCCAGTAGCCCACTTGCAAGGCGTGCGATCTGCCTGGGGTGGGGCGGTGCAGGTTGAGGGGCAGGAGGTGAGGGTACGCGGGCCCAGGGGGGTGTGTTTAGCCACGTTCGACTCCCCATTTGCTGTCCAACGCCAGGGCTCCCGCTAAGGCTTTGTTTCCCCAGGTTACCGGAGAGGACACGCAGTAGTGCTGCCGCCTTGTGGCACCCTGCCGTAACAACTTGCTAATAAACCGTGCTGAAGGGGCACCAAGCATTCAGCAGGCCTGCGGCCTGCGGCCTTGCAGACACAGCCCTGCCCTCAAGAGCTGTCCCGGGCTCGGTAATCTGAAATGAATTCAAATCAGGCCCCACTCTCAGGCCGAAACCTTTCAAAACCTCAGTGGGGCCCACCCGCGTCTTAGAAACCAGCACATTCCAATGAAGAGATGCTCAGGCTCTCTCATGATTAGAGAGGGCAAAGGAAGGCAGACGAGGTGATCCCCGGCTGCAGCGCGCTCACAAACCCGAAAAGCGTTAAGCGCGCAAGAGGGCGTGCCACAAGGAGACGCCAGCTACTGCTGCTGGTGGGGCTGTAAATTGGTAACAGCCGGAACGCGGATCAGTGGGCAGGCTCCTAACTGCCCTAAAACCTAGAGGTGCCACGACATTCGGCAACCCCGCGGCAGGTCGTATGACCAGAGACTGACCCCACGGGCATGAAGCGCTAGCACCCCAAGGGTCGTTGTGGTGCCCTTGCCCACAGCCAAGACACACAAACCAACGGAATGTCGAGCGAGGGGTGAATGGGTAAAGATATCCTGCCCCCGACACTCCCTCGACCACCACTCACCCACAGAACACAAGGAACTCACACTGTATGCAGCAGCATGGGTGGACCAAGAGGCGACCTCACTGATTCTGGTAAATCAGAGGCAGCAGGACACACACATCCCAGGCTATCACTGAGAGCTGCGGTCTAAATACGGATACACAGGAAGCGGGAGACAAGGGAAACGCAGGTTCACACAGGGAAGAACCAAGTGTGGAGTTCCCAGCGGGGGGAACTGGAGAGCGGGGAAGGGTAAAGTAGGAGGTCTGGAATCACAGGAGCACGCTAACGTATCAAAAAGTGCTCATCAACGGGCACCCACACGAAAGCACAGGGAAGGCTACAGCGCATTCCTCAGTAAACCAACAGGGCAAAGGATCCGAAATCCTACAGACACAGCTACCTTTACAATTGCATCAAGTGGCTGTAGCACTCAAACGGGCCCGGCATCGTATATACACTAGGCGGAAAGGGAAAGGGAGTGTTCAACGACATGGCAAGTAAGGGCTTAAGAAAATGCCTAAGCTGTTACCTCAGGCCTCTGTGACGTCGTCGGCCGGTGCCACAGCCCTCGAGCCTCAGCAGGCCTGGGTCCCATGGCTGGAGTGTGCTGGTGCTGAGGCAGCGAGCGAGGGAGGAGGACGTGCCACCTGACCGGCGGCCCCTCGGTCCTCTACTGCCCGTCCTCCCCTGCGAGGTACCACAATCTCACGACCCGACACGGCCCTCGTACAGGTACGCAAAGCCTGGTGTGCCCACATGAGGGTGCAACAGCCGAGAGGGAAGGGCTGTGAGAAACCCGATCTCCACAGCCCCTGCTAGGCAGGTTCCCGCCTCCAGCCCACTTGGATAGAGTCGCCCCAGCTGCGAACCGCGGCGCCCTCCCAGTAGCCCACTTGCAAGGCGTGCGATCTGCCTGGGGTGGGGCGGTGCAGGTTGAGGGGCAGGAGGTGAGGGTACGCGGGCCCAGGGGGGTGTGTTTAGCCACGTTCGACTCCCCATTTGCTGTCCAACGCCAGGGCTCCCGCTAAGGCTTTGTTTCCCCAGGTTACCGGAGAGGACACGCAGTAGTGCTGCCGCCTTGTGGCACCCTGCCGTAACAACTTGCTAATAAACCGTGCTGAAGGGGCACCAAGCATTCAGCAGGCCTGCGGCCTGCGGCCTTGCAGACACAGCCCTGCCCTCAAGAGCTGTCCCGGGCTCGGTAATCTGAAATGAATTCAAATCAGGCCCCACTCTCAGGCCGAAACCTTTCAAAACCTCAGTGGGGCCCACCCGCGTCTTAGAAACCAGCACATTCCAATGAAGAGATGCTCAGGCTCTCTCATGATTAGAGAGGGCAAAGGAAGGCAGACGAGGTGATCCCCGGCTGCAGCGCGCTCACAAACCCGAAAAGCGTTAAGCGCGCAAGAGGGCGTGCCACAAGGAGACGCCAGCTACTGCTGCTGGTGGGGCTGTAAATTGGTAACAGCCGGAACGCGGATCAGTGGGCAGGCTCCTAACTGCCCTAAAACCTAGAGGTGCCACGACATTCGGCAACCCCGCGGCAGGTCGTATGACCAGAGACTGACCCCACGGGCATGAAGCGCTAGCACCCCAAGGGTCGTTGTGGTGCCCTTGCCCACAGCCAAGACACACAAACCAACGGAATGTCGAGCGAGGGGTGAATGGGTAAAGATATCCTGCCCCCGACACTCCCTCGACCACCACTCACCCACAGAACACAAGGAACTCACACTGTATGCAGCAGCATGGGTGGACCAAGAGGCGACCTCACTGATTCTGGTAAATCAGAGGCAGCAGGACACACACATCCCAGGCTATCACTGAGAGCTGCGGTCTAAATACGGATACACAGGAAGCGGGAGACAAGGGAAACGCAGGTTCACACAGGGAAGAACCAAGTGTGGAGTTCCCAGCGGGGGGAACTGGAGAGCGGGGAAGGGTAAAGTAGGAGGTCTGGAATCACAGGAGCACGCTAACGTATCAAAAAGTGCTCATCAACGGGCACCCACACGAAAGCACAGGGAAGGCTACAGCGCATTCCTCAGTAAACCAACAGGGCAAAGGATCCGAAATCCTACAGACACAGCTACCTTTACAATTGCATCAAGTGGCTGTAGCACTCAAACGGGCCCGGCATCGTATATACACTAGGCGGAAAGGGAAAGGGAGTGTTCAACGACATGGCAAGTAAGGGCTTAAGAAAATGCCTAAGCTGTTACCTCAGGCCTCTGTGACGTCGTCGGCCGGTGCCACAGCCCTCGAGCCTCAGCAGGCCTGGGTCCCATGGCTGGAGTGTGCTGGTGCTGAGGCAGCGAGCGAGGGAGGAGGACGTGCCACCTGACCGGCGGCCCCTCGGTCCTCTACTGCCCGTCCTCCCCTGCGAGGTACCACAATCTCACGACCCGACACGGCCCTCGTACAGGTACGCAAAGCCTGGTGTGCCCACATGAGGGTGCAACAGCCGAGAGGGAAGGGCTGTGAGAAACCCGATCTCCACAGCCCCTGCTAGGCAGGTTCCCGCCTCCAGCCCACTTGGATAGAGTCGCCCCAGCTGCCAACCGCGGCGCCCTCCCAGTAGCCCACTTGCAAGGCGTGCGATCTGCCTGGGGTGGGGCGGTGCAGGTTGAGGGGCAGGAGGTGAGGGTACGCGGGCCCAGGGGGGTGTGTTTAGCCACGTTCGACTCCCCATTTGCTGTCCAACGCCAGGGCTCCCGCTAAGGCTTTGTTTCCCCAGGTTACCGGAGAGGACACGCAGTAGTGCTGCCGCCTTGTGGCACCCTGCCGTAACAACTTGCTAATAAACCGTGCTGAAGGGGCACCAAGCATTCAGCAGGCCTGCGGCCTGCGGCCTTGCAGACACAGCCCTGCCCTCAAGAGCTGTCCCGGGCTCGGTAATCTGAAATGAATTCAAATCAGGCCCCACTCTCAGGCCGAAACCTTTCAAAACCTCAGTGGGGCCCACCCGCGTCTTAGAAACCAGCACATTCCAATGAAGAGATGCTCAGGCTCTCTCATGATTAGAGAGGGCAAAGGAAGGCAGACGAGGTGATCCCCGGCTGCAGCGCGCTCACAAACCCGAAAAGCGTTAAGCGCGCAAGAGGGCGTGCCACAAGGAGACGCCAGCTACTGCTGCTGGTGGGGCTGTAAATTGGTAACAGCCGGAACGCGGATCAGTGGGCAGGCTCCTAACTGCCCTAAAACCTAGAGGTGCCACGACATTCGGCAACCCCGCGGCAGGTCGTATGACCAGAGACTGACCCCACGGGCATGAAGCGCTAGCACCCCAAGGGTCGTTGTGGTGCCCTTGCCCACAGCCAAGACACACAAACCAACGGAATGTCGAGCGAGGGGTGAATGGGTAAAGATATCCTGCCCCCGACACTCCCTCGACCACCACTCACCCACAGAACACAAGGAACTCACACTGTATGCAGCAGCATGGGTGGACCAAGAGGCGACCTCACTGATTCTGGTAAATCAGAGGCAGCAGGACACACACATCCCAGGCTATCACTGAGAGCTGCGGTCTAAATACGGATACACAGGAAGCGGGAGACAAGGGAAACGCAGGTTCACACAGGGAAGAACCAAGTGTGGAGTTCCCAGCGGGGGGAACTGGAGAGCGGGGAAGGGTAAAGTAGGAGGTCTGGAATCACAGGAGCACGCTAACGTATCAAAAAGTGCTCATCAACGGGCACCCACACGAAAGCACAGGGAAGGCTACAGCGCATTCCTCAGTAAACCAACAGGGCAAAGGATCCGAAATCCTACAGACACAGCTACCTTTACAATTGCATCAAGTGGCTGTAGCACTCAAACGGGCCCGGCATCGTATATACACTAGGCGGAAAGGGAAAGGGAGTGTTCAACGACATGGCAAGTAAGGGCTTAAGAAAATGCCTAAGCTGTTACCTCAGGCCTCTGTGACGTCGTCGGCCGGTGCCACAGCCCTCGAGCCTCAGCAGGCCTGGGTCCCATGGCTGGAGTGTGCTGGTGCTGAGGCAGCGAGCGAGGGAGGAGGACGTGCCACCTGACCGGCGGCCCCTCGGTCCTCTACTGCCCGTCCTCCCCTGCGAGGTACCACAATCTCACGACCCGA
Organism: Inia geoffrensis; assembly: GCA_036417435.1. Taxonomy (NCBI): domain Eukaryota; kingdom Metazoa; phylum Chordata; class Mammalia; order Artiodactyla; family Iniidae; genus Inia; species Inia geoffrensis. The sequence goes on from JAZAQT010000062.1 coordinate 39,174, forward strand.
CACGGCCCTCGTACAGGTACGCAAAGCCTGGTGTGCCCACATGAGGGTGCAACAGCCGAGAGGGAAGGGCTGTGAGAAACCCGATCTCCACAGCCCCTGCTAGGCAGGTTCCCGCCTCCAGCCCACTTGGATAGAGTCGCCCCAGCTGCGAACCGCGGCGCCCTCCCAGTAGCCCACTTGCAAGGCGTGCGATCTGCCTGGGGTGGGGCGGTGCAGGTTGAGGGGCAGGAGGTGAGGGTACGCGGGCCCAGGGGGGTGTGTTTAGCCACGTTCGACTCCCCATTTGCTGTCCAACGCCAGGGCTCCCGCTAAGGCTTTGTTTCCCCAGGTTACCGGAGAGGACACGCAGTAGTGCTGCCGCCTTGTGGCACCCTGCCGTAACAACTTGCTAATAAACCGTGCTGAAGGGGCACCAAGCATTCAGCAGGCCTGCGGCCTGCGGCCTTGCAGACACAGCCCTGCCCTCAAGAGCTGTCCCGGGCTCGGTAATCTGAAATGAATTCAAATCAGGCCCCACTCTCAGGCCGAAACCTTTCAAAACCTCAGTGGGGCCCACCCGCGTCTTAGAAACCAGCACATTCCAATGAAGAGATGCTCAGGCTCTCTCATGATTAGAGAGGGCAAAGGAAGGCAGACGAGGTGATCCCCGGCTGCAGCGCGCTCACAAACCCGAAAAGCGTTAAGCGCGCAAGAGGGCGTGCCACAAGGAGACGCCAGCTACTGCTGCTGGTGGGGCTGTAAATTGGTAACAGCCGGAACGCGGATCAGTGGGCAGGCTCCTAACTGCCCTAAAACCTAGAGGTGCCACGACATTCGGCAACCCCGCGGCAGGTCGTATGACCAGAGACTGACCCCACGGGCATGAAGCGCTAGCACCCCAAGGGTCGTTGTGGTGCCCTTGCCCACAGCCAAGACACACAAACCAACGGAATGTCGAGCGAGGGGTGAATGGGTAAAGATATCCTGCCCCCGACACTCCCTCGACCACCACTCACCCACAGAACACAAGGAACTCACACTGTATGCAGCAGCATGGGTGGACCAAGAGGCGACCTCACTGATTCTGGTAAATCAGAGGCAGCAGGACACACACATCCCAGGCTATCACTGAGAGCTGCGGTCTAAATACGGATACACAGGAAGCGGGAGACAAGGGAAACGCAGGTTCACACAGGGAAGAACCAAGTGTGGAGTTCCCAGCGGGGGGAACTGGAGAGCGGGGAAGGGTAAAGTAGGAGGTCTGGAATCACAGGAGCACGCTAACGTATCAAAAAGTGCTCATCAACGGGCACCCACACGAAAGCACAGGGAAGGCTACAGCGCATTCCTCAGTAAACCAACAGGGCAAAGGATCCGAAATCCTACAGACACAGCTACCTTTACAATTGCATCAAGTGGCTGTAGCACTCAAACGGGCCCGGCATCGTATATACACTAGGCGGAAAGGGAAAGGGAGTGTTCAACGACATGGCAAGTAAGGGCTTAAGAAAATGCCTAAGCTGTTACCTCAGGCCTCTGTGACGTCGTCGGCCGGTGCCACAGCCCTCGAGCCTCAGCAGGCCTGGGTCCCATGGCTGGAGTGTGCTGGTGCTGAGGCAGCGAGCGAGGGAGGAGGACGTGCCACCTGACCGGCGGCCCCTCGGTCCTCTACTGCCCGTCCTCCCCTGCGAGGTACCACAATCTCACGACCCGACACGGCCCTCGTACAGGTACGCAAAGCCTGGTGTGCCCACATGAGGGTGCAACAGCCGAGAGGGAAGGGCTGTGAGAAACCCGATCTCCACAGCCCCTGCTAGGCAGGTTCCCGCCTCCAGCCCACTTGGATAGAGTCGCCCCACCTGCCAACCGCGGCGCCCTCCCAGTAGCCCACTTGCAAGGCGTGCGATCTGCCTGGGGTGGGGCGGTGCAGGTTGAGGGGCAGGAGGTGAGGGTACGCGGGCCCAGGGGGGTGTGTTTAGCCACGTTCGACTCCCCATTTGCTGTCCAACGCCAGGGCTCCCGCTAAGGCTTTGTTTCCCCAGGTTACCGGAGAGGACACGCAGTAGTGCTGCCGCCTTGTGGCACCCTGCCGTAACAACTTGCTAATAAACCGTGCTGAAGGGGCACCAAGCATTCAGCAGGCCTGCGGCCTGCGGCCTTGCAGACACAGCCCTGCCCTCAAGAGCTGTCCCGGGCTCGGTAATCTGAAATGAATTCAAATCAGGCCCCACTCTCAGGCCGAAACCTTTCAAAACCTCAGTGGGGCCCACCCGCGTCTTAGAAACCAGCACATTCCAATGAAGAGATGCTCAGGCTCTCTCATGATTAGAGAGGGCAAAGGAAGGCAGACGAGGTGATCCCCGGCTGCAGCGCGCTCACAAACCCGAAAAGCGTTAAGCGCGCAAGAGGGCGTGCCACAAGGAGACGCCAGCTACTGCTGCTGGTGGGGCTGTAAATTGGTAACAGCCGGAACGCGGATCAGTGGGCAGGCTCCTAACTGCCCTAAAACCTAGAGGTGCCACGACATTCGGCAACCCCGCGGCAGGTCGTATGACCAGAGACTGACCCCACGGGCATGAAGCGCTAGCACCCCAAGGGTCGTTGTGGTGCCCTTGCCCACAGCCAAGACACACAAACCAACGGAATGTCGAGCGAGGGGTGAATGGGTAAAGATATCCTGCCCCCGACACTCCCTCGACCACCACTCACCCACAGAACACAAGGAACTCACACTGTATGCAGCAGCATGGGTGGACCAAGAGGCGACCTCACTGATTCTGGTAAATCAGAGGCAGCAGGACACACACATCCCAGGCTATCACTGAGAGCTGCGGTCTAAATACGGATACACAGGAAGCGGGAGACAAGGGAAACGCAGGTTCACACAGGGAAGAACCAAGTGTGGAGTTCCCAGCGGGGGGAACTGGAGAGCGGGGAAGGGTAAAGTAGGAGGTCTGGAATCACAGGAGCACGCTAACGTATCAAAAAGTGCTCATCAACGGGCACCCACACGAAAGCACAGGGAAGGCTACAGCGCATTCCTCAGTAAACCAACAGGGCAAAGGATCCGAAATCCTACAGACACAGCTACCTTTACAATTGCATCAAGTGGCTGTAGCACTCAAACGGGCCCGGCATCGTATATACACTAGGCGGAAAGGGAAAGGGAGTGTTCAACGACATGGCAAGTAAGGGCTTAAGAAAATGCCTAAGCTGTTACCTCAGGCCTCTGTGACGTCGTCGGCCGGTGCCACAGCCCTCGAGCCTCAGCAGGCCTGGGTCCCATGGCTGGAGTGTGCTGGTGCTGAGGCAGCGAGCGAGGGAGGAGGACGTGCCACCTGACCGGCGGCCCCTCGGTCCTCTACTGCCCGTCCTCCCCTGCGAGGTACCACAATCTCACGACCCGACACGGCCCTCGTACAGGTACGCAAAGCCTGGTGTGCCCACATGAGGGTGCAACAGCCGAGAGGGAAGGGCTGTGAGAAACCCGATCTCCACAGCCCCTGCTAGGCAGGTTCCCGCCTCCAGCCCACTTGGATAGAGTCGCCCCAGCTGCGAACCGCGGCGCCCTCCCAGTAGCCCACTTGCAAGGCGTGCGATCTGCCTGGGGTGGGGCGGTGCAGGTTGAGGGGCAGGAGGTGAGGGTACGCGGGCCCAGGGGGGTGTGTTTAGCCACGTTCGACTCCCCATTTGCTGTCCAACGCCAGGGCTCCCGCTAAGGCTTTGTTTCCCCAGGTTACCGGAGAGGACACGCAGTAGTGCTGCCGCCTTGTGGCACCCTGCCGTAACAACTTGCTAATAAACCGTGCTGAAGGGGCACCAAGCATTCAGCAGGCCTGCGGCCTGCGGCCTTGCAGACACAGCCCTGCCCTCAAGAGCTGTCCCGGGCTCGGTAATCTGAAATGAATTCAAATCAGGCCCCACTCTCAGGCCGAAACCTTTCAAAACCTCAGTGGGGCCCACCCGCGTCTTAGAAACCAGCACATTCCAATGAAGAGATGCTCAGGCTCTCTCATGATTAGAGAGGGCAAAGGAAGGCAGACGAGGTGATCCCCGGCTGCAGCGCGCTCACAAACCCGAAAAGCGTTAAGCGCGCAAGAGGGCGTGCCACAAGGAGACGCCAGCTACTGCTGCTGGTGGGGCTGTAAATTGGTAACAGCCGGAACGCGGATCAGTGGGCAGGCTCCTAACTGCCCTAAAACCTAGAGGTGCCACGACATTCGGCAACCCCGCGGCAGGTCGTATGACCAGAGACTGACCCCACGGGCATGAAGCGCTAGCACCCCAAGGGTCGTTGTGGTGCCCTTGCCCACAGCCAAGACACACAAACCAACGGAATGTCGAGCGAGGGGTGAATGGGTAAAGATATCCTGCCCCCGACACTCCCTCGACCACCACTCACCCACAGAACACAAGGAACTCACACTGTATGCAGCAGCATGGGTGGACCAAGAGGCGACCTCACTGATTCTGGTAAATCAGAGGCAGCAGGACACACACATCCCAGGCTATCACTGAGAGCTGCGGTCTAAATACGGATACACAGGAAGCGGGAGACAAGGGAAACGCAGGTTCACACAGGGAAGAACCAAGTGTGGAGTTCCCAGCGGGGGGAACTGGAGAGCGGGGAAGGGTAAAGTAGGAGGTCTGGAATCACAGGAGCACGCTAACGTATCAAAAAGTGCTCATCAACGGGCACCCACACGAAAGCACAGGGAAGGCTACAGCGCATTCCTCAGTAAACCAACAGGGCAAAGGATCCGAAATCCTACAGACACAGCTACCTTTACAATTGCATCAAGTGGCTGTAGCACTCAAACGGGCCCGGCATCGTATATACACTAGGCGGAAAGGGAAAGGGAGTGTTCAACGACATGGCAAGTAAGGGCTTAAGAAAATGCCTAAGCTGTTACCTCAGGCCTCTGTGACGTCGTCGGCCGGTGCCACAGCCCTCGAGCCTCAGCAGGCCTGGGTCCCATGGCTGGAGTGTGCTGGTGCTGAGGCAGCGAGCGAGGGAGGAGGACGTGCCACCTGACCGGCGGCCCCTCGGTCCTCTACTGCCCGTCCTCCCCTGCGAGGTACCACAATCTCACGACCCGACACGGCCCTCGTACAGGTACGCAAAGCCTGGTGTGCCCACATGAGGGTGCAACAGCCGAGAGGGAAGGGCTGTGAGAAACCCGATCTCCACAGCCCCTGCTAGGCAGGTTCCCGCCTCCAGCCCACTTGGATAGAGTCGCCCCAGCTGCCAACCGCGGCGCCCTCCCAGTAGCCCACTTGCAAGGCGTGCGATCTGCCTGGGGTGGGGCGGTGCAGGTTGAGGGGCAGGAGGTGAGGGTACGCGGGCCCAGGGGGGTGTGTTTAGCCACGTTCGACTCCCCATTTGCTGTCCAACGCCAGGGCTCCCGCTAAGGCTTTGTTTCCCCAGGTTACCGGAGAGGACACGCAGTAGTGCTGCCGCCTTGTGGCACCCTGCCGTAACAACTTGCTAATAAACCGTGCTGAAGGGGCACCAAGCATTCAGCAGGCCTGCGGCCTGCGGCCTTGCAGACACAGCCCTGCCCTCAAGAGCTGTCCCGGGCTCGGTAATCTGAAATGAATTCAAATCAGGCCCCACTCTCAGGCCGAAACCTTTCAAAACCTCAGTGGGGCCCACCCGCGTCTTAGAAACCAGCACATTCCAATGAAGAGATGCTCAGGCTCTCTCATGATTAGAGAGGGCAAAGGAAGGCAGACGAGGTGATCCCCGGCTGCAGCGCGCTCACAAACCCGAAAAGCGTTAAGCGCGCAAGAGGGCGTGCCACAAGGAGACGCCAGCTACTGCTGCTGGTGGGGCTGTAAATTGGTAACAGCCGGAACGCGGATCAGTGGGCAGGCTCCTAACTGCCCTAAAACCTAGAGGTGCCACGACATTCGGCAACCCCGCGGCAGGTCGTATGACCAGAGACTGACCCCACGGGCATGAAGCGCTAGCACCCCAAGGGTCGTTGTGGTGCCCTTGCCCACAGCCAAGACACACAAACCAACGGAATGTCGAGCGAGGGGTGAATGGGTAAAGATATCCTGCCCCCGACACTCCCTCGACCACCACTCACCCACAGAACACAAGGAACTCACACTGTATGCAGCAGCATGGGTGGACCAAGAGGCGACCTCACTGATTCTGGTAAATCAGAGGCAGCAGGACACACACATCCCAGGCTATCACTGAGAGCTGCGGTCTAAATACGGATACACAGGAAGCGGGAGACAAGGGAAACGCAGGTTCACACAGGGAAGAACCAAGTGTGGAGTTCCCAGCGGGGGGAACTGGAGAGCGGGGAAGGGTAAAGTAGGAGGTCTGGAATCACAGGAGCACGCTAACGTATCAAAAAGTGCTCATCAACGGGCACCCACACGAAAGCACAGGGAAGGCTACAGCGCATTCCTCAGTAAACCAACAGGGCAAAGGATCCGAAATCCTACAGACACAGCTACCTTTACAATTGCATCAAGTGGCTGTAGCACTCAAACGGGCCCGGCATCGTATATACACTAGGCGGAAAGGGAAAGGGAGTGTTCAACGACATGGCAAGTAAGGGCTTAAGAAAATGCCTAAGCTGTTACCTCAGGCCTCTGTGACGTCGTCGGCCGGTGCCACAGCCCTCGAGCCTCAGCAGGCCTGGGTCCCATGGCTGGAGTGTGCTGGTGCTGAGGCAGCGAGCGAGGGAGGAGGACGTGCCACCTGACCGGCGGCCCCTCGGTCCTCTACTGCCCGTCCTCCCCTGCGAGGTACCACAATCTCACGACCCGACACGGCCCTCGTACAGGTACGCAAAGCCTGGTGTGCCCACCTGAGGGTGCAACAGCCGAGAGGGAAGGGCTGTGAGAAACCCGATCTCCACAGCCCCTGCTAGGCAGGTTCCCGCCTCCAGCCCACTTGGATAGAGTCGCCCCAGCTGCGAACCGCGGCGCCCTCCCAGTAGCCCACTTGCAAGGCGTGCGATCTGCCTGGGGTGGGGCGGTGCAGGTTGAGGGGCAGGAGGTGAGGGTACGCGGGCCCAGGGGGGTGTGTTTAGCCACGTTCGACTCCCCATTTGCTGTCCAACGCCAGGGCTCCCGCTAAGGCTTTGTTTCCCCAGGTTACCGGAGAGGACACGCAGTAGTGCTGCCGCCTTGTGGCACCCTGCCGTAACAACTTGCTAATAAACCGTGCTGAAGGGGCACCAAGCATTCAGCAGGCCTGCGGCCTGCGGCCTTGCAGACACAGCCCTGCCCTCAAGAGCTGTCCCGGGCTCGGTAATCTGAAATGAATTCAAATCAGGCCCCACTCTCAGGCCGAAACCTTTCAAAACCTCAGTGGGGCCCACCCGCGTCTTAGAAACCAGCACATTCCAATGAAGAGATGCTCAGGCTCTCTCATGATTAGAGAGGGCAAAGGAAGGCAGACGAGGTGATCCCCGGCTGCAGCGCGCTCACAAACCCGAAAAGCGTTAAGCGCGCAAGAGGGCGTGCCACAAGGAGACGCCAGCTACTGCTGCTGGTGGGGCTGTAAATTGGTAACAGCCGGAACGCGGATCAGTGGGCAGGCTCCTAACTGCCCTAAAACCTAGAGGTGCCACGACATTCGGCAACCCCGCGGCAGGTCGTATGACCAGAGACTGACCCCACGGGCATGAAGCGCTAGCACCCCAAGGGTCGTTGTGGTGCCCTTGCCCACAGCCAAGACACACAAACCAACGGAATGTCGAGCGAGGGGTGAATGGGTAAAGATATCCTGCCCCCGACACTCCCTCGACCACCACTCACCCACAGAACACAAGGAACTCACACTGTATGCAGCAGCATGGGTGGACCAAGAGGCGACCTCACTGATTCTGGTAAATCAGAGGCAGCAGGACACACACATCCCAGGCTATCACTGAGAGCTGCGGTCTAAATACGGATACACAGGAAGCGGGAGACAAGGGAAACGCAGGTTCACACAGGGAAGAACCAAGTGTGGAGTTCCCAGCGGGGGGAACTGGAGAGCGGGGAAGGGTAAAGTAGGAGGTCTGGAATCACAGGAGCACGCTAACGTATCAAAAAGTGCTCATCAACGGGGACCCACACGAAAGCACAGGGAAGGCTACAGCGCATTCCTCAGTAAACCAACAGGGCAAAGGATCCGAAATCCTACAGACACAGCTACCTTTACAATTGCATCAAGTGGCTGTAGCACTCAAACGGGCCCGGCATCGTATATACACTAGGCGGAAAGGGAAAGGGAGTGTTCAACGACATGGCAAGTAAGGGCTTAAGAAAATGCCTAAGCTGTTACCTCAGGCCTCTGTGACGTCGTCGGCCGGTGCCACAGCCCTCGAGCCTCAGCAGGCCTGGGTCCCATGGCTGGAGTGTGCTGGTGCTGAGGCAGCGAGCGAGGGAGGAGGACGTGCCACCTGACCGGCGGCCCCTCGGTCCTCTACTGCCCGTCCTCCCCTGCGAGGTACCACAATCTCACGACCCGACACGGCCCTCGTACAGGTACGCAAAGCCTGGTGTGCCCACATGAGGGTGCAACAGCCGAGAGGGAAGGGCTGTGAGAAACCCGATCTCCACAGCCCCTGCTAGGCAGGTTCCCGCCTCCAGCCCACTTGGATAGAGTCGCCCCACCTGCCAACCGCGGCGCCCTCCCAGTAGCCCACTTGCAAGGCTTGCGATCTGCCTGGGGTGGGGCGGTGCAGGTTGAGGGGCAGGAGGTGAGGGTACGCGGGCCCAGGGGGGTGTGTTTAGCCACGTTCGACTCCCCATTTGCTGTCCAACGCCAGGGCTCCCGCTAAGGCTTTGTTTCCCCAGGTTACCGGAGAGGACACGGAGTAGTGCTGCCGCCTTGTGGCACCCTGCCGTAACAACTTGCTAATAAACCGTGCTGAAGGGGCACCAAGCATTCAGCAGGCCTGCGGCCTGCGGCCTTGCAGACACAGCCCTGCCCTCAAGAGCTGTCCCGGGCTCGGTAATCTGAAATGAATTCAAATCAGGCCCCACTCTCAGGCCGAAACCTTTCAAAACCTCAGTGGGGCCCACCCGCGTCTTAGAAACCAGCACATTCCAATGAAGAGATGCTCAGGCTCTCTCATGATTAGAGAGGGCAAAGGAAGGCAGACGAGGTGATCCCCGGCTGCAGCGCGCTCACAAACCCGAAAAGCGTTAAGCGCGCAAGAGGGCGTGCCACAAGGAGACGCCAGCTACTGCTGCTGGTGGGGCTGTAAATTGGTAACAGCCGGAACGCGGATCAGTGGGCAGGCTCCTAACTGCCCTAAAACCTAGAGGTGCCACGACATTCGGCAACCCCGCGGCAGGTCGTATGACCAGAGACTGACCCCACGGGCATGAAGCGCTAGCACCCCAAGGGTCGTTGTGGTGCCCTTGCCCACAGCCAAGACACACAAACCAACGGAATGTCGAGCGAGGGGTGAATGGGTAAAGATATCCTGCCCCCGACACTCCCTCGACCACCACTCACCCACAGAACACAAGGAACTCACACTGTATGCAGCAGCATGGGTGGACCAAGAGGCGACCTCACTGATTCTGGTAAATCAGAGGCAGCAGGACACACACATCCCAGGCTATCACTGAGAGCTGCGGTCTAAATACGGATACACAGGAAGCGGGAGACAAGGGAAACGCAGGTTCACACAGGGAAGAACCAAGTGTGGAGTTCCCAGCGGGGGGAACTGGAGAGCGGGGAAGGGTAAAGTAGGAGGTCTGGAATCACAGGAGCACGCTAACGTATCAAAAAGTGCTCATCAACGGGCACCCACACGAAAGCACAGGGAAGGCTACAGCGCATTCCTCAGTAAACCAACAGGGCAAAGGATCCGAAATCCTACAGACACAGCTACCTTTACAATTGCATCAAGTGGCTGTAGCACTCAAACGGGCCCGGCATCGTATATACACTAGGCGGAAAGGGAAAGGGAGTGTTCAACGACATGGCAAGTAAGGGCTTAAGAAAATGCCTAAGCTGTTACCTCAGGCCTCTGTGACGTCGTCGGCCGGTGCCACAGCCCTCGAGCCTCAGCAGGCCTGGGTCCCATGGCTGGAGTGTGCTGGTGCTGAGGCAGCGAGCGAGGGAGGAGGACGTGCCACCTGACCGGCGGCCCCTCGGTCCTCTACTGCCCGTCCTCCCCTGCGAGGTACCACAATCTCACGACCCGACACGGCCCTCGTACAGGTACGCAAAGCCTGGTGTGCCCACATGAGGGTGCAACAGCCGAGAGGGAAGGGCTGTGAGAAACCCGATCTCCACAGCCCCTGCTAGGCAGGTTCCCGCCTCCAGCCCACTTGGATAGAGTCGCCCCAGCTGCGAACCGCGGCGCCCTCCCAGTAGCCCACTTGCAAGGCGTGCGATCTGCCTGGGGTGGGGCGGTGCAGGTTGAGGGGCAGGAGGTGAGGGTACGCGGGCCCAGGGGGGTGTGTTTAGCCACGTTCGACTCCCCATTTGCTGTCCAACGCCAGGGCTCCCGCTAAGGCTTTGTTTCCCCAGGTTACCGGAGAGGACACGCAGTAGTGCTGCCGCCTTGTGGCACCCTGCCGTAACAACTTGCTAATAAACCGTGCTGAAGGGGCACCAAGCATTCAGCAGGCCTGCGGCCTGCGGCCTTGCAGACACAGCCCTGCCCTCAAGAGCTGTCCCGGGCTCGGTAATCTGAAATGAATTCAAATCAGGCCCCACTCTCAGGCCGAAACCTTTCAAAACCTCAGTGGGGCCCACCCGCGTCTTAGAAACCAGCACATTCCAATGAAGAGATGCTCAGGCTCTCTCATGATTAGAGAGGGCAAAGGAAGGCAGACGAGGTGATCCCCGGCTGCAGCGCGCTCACAAACCCGAAAAGCGTTAAGCGCGCAAGAGGGCGTGCCACAAGGAGACGCCAGCTACTGCTGCTGGTGGGGCTGTAAATTGGTAACAGCCAGAACGCGGATCAGTGGGCAGGCTCCTAACTGCCCTAAAACCTAGAGGTGCCACGACATTCGGCAACCCCGCGGCAGGTCGTATGACCAGAGACTGACCCCACGGGCATGAAGCGCTAGCACCCCAAGGGTCGTTGTGGTGCCCTTGCCCACAGCCAAGACACACAAACCAACGGAATGTCGAGCGAGGGGTGAATGGGTAAAGATATCCTGCCCCCGACACTCCCTCGACCACCACTCACCCACAGAACACAAGGAACTCACACTGTATGCAGCAGCATGGGTGGACCAAGAGGCGACCTCACTGATTCTGGTAAATCAGAGGCAGCAGGACACACACATCCCAGGCTATCACTGAGAGCTGCGGTCTAAATACGGATACACAGGAAGCGGGAGACAAGGGAAACGCAGGTTCACACAGGGAAGAACCAAGTGTGGAGTTCCCAGCGGGGGGAACTGGAGAGCGGGGAAGGGTAAAGTAGGAGGTCTGGAATCACAGGAGCACGCTAACGTATCAAAAAGTGCTCATCAACGGGGACCCACACGAAAGCACAGGGAAGGCTACAGCGCATTCCTCAGTAAACCAACAGGGCAAAGGATCCGAAATCCTACAGACACAGCTACCTTTACAATTGCATCAAGTGGCTGTAGCACTCAAACGGGCCCGGCATCGTATATACACTAGGCGGAAAGGGAAAGGGAGTGTTCAACGACATGGCAAGTAAGGGCTTAAGAAAATGCCTAAGCTGTTACCTCAGGCCTCTGTGACGTCGTCGGCCGGTGCCACAGCCCTCGAGCCTCAGCAGGCCTGGGTCCCATGGCTGGAGTGTGCTGGTGCTGAGGCAGCGAGCGAGGGAGGAGGACGTGCCACCTGACCGGCGGCCCCTCGGTCCTCTACTGCCCGTCCTCCCCTGCGAGGTACCACAATCTCACGACCCGACACGGCCCTCGTACAGGTACGCAAAGCCTGGTGTGCCCACATGAGGGTGCAACAGCCGAGAGGGAAGGGCTGTGAGAAACCCGATCTCCACAGCCCCTGCTAGGCAGGTTCCCGCCTCCAGCCCACTTGGATAGAGTCGCCCCAGCTGCGAACCGCGGCGCCCTCCCAGTAGCCCACTTGCAAGGCGTGCGATCTGCCTGGGGTGGGGCGGTGCAGGTTGAGGGGCAGGAGGTGAGGGTACGCGGGCCCAGGGGGGTGTGTTTAGCCACGTTCGACTCCCCATTTGCTGTCCAACGCCAGGGCTCCCGCTAAGGCTTTGTTTCCCCAGGTTACCGGAGAGGACACGCAGTAGTGCTGCCGCCTTGTGGCACCCTGCCGTAACAACTTGCTAATAAACCGTGCTGAAGGGGCACCAAGCATTCAGCAGGCCTGCGGCCTGCGGCCTTGCAGACACAGCCCTGCCCTCAAGAGCTGTCCCGGGCTCGGTAATCTGAAATGAATTCAAATCAGGCCCCACTCTCAGGCCGAAACCCTTCAAAACCTCAGTGGGGCCCACCCGCGTCTTAGAAACCAGCACATTCCAATGAAGAGATGCTCAGGCTCTCTCATGATTAGAGAGGGCAAAGGAAGGCAGACGAGGTGATCCCCGGCTGCAGCGCGCTCACAAACCCGAAAAGCGTTAAGCGCGCAAGAGGGCGTGCCACAAGGAGACGCCAGCTACTGCTGCTGGTGGGGCTGTAAATTGGTAACAGCCGGAACGCGGATCAGTGGGCAGGCTCCTAACTGCCCTAAAACCTAGAGGTGCCACGACATTCGGCAACCCCGCGGCAGGTCGTATGACCAGAGACTGACCCCACGGGCATGAAGCGCTAGCACCCCAAGGGTCGTTGTGGTGCCCTTGCCCACAGCCAAGACACACAAACCAACGGAATGTCGAGCGAGGGGTGAATGGGTAAAGATATCCTGCCCCCGACACTCCCTCGACCACCACTCACCCACAGAACACAAGGAACTCACACTGTATGCAGCAGCATGGGTGGACCAAGAGGCGACCTCACTGATTCTGGTAAATCAGAGGCAGCAGGACACACACATCCGAGGCTATCACTGAGAGCTGCGGTCTAAATACGGATACACAGGAAGCGGGAGACAAGGGAAACGCAGGTTCACACAGGGAAGAACCAAGTGTGGAGTTCCCAGCGGGGGGAACTGGAGAGCGGGGAAGGGTAAAGTAGGAGGTCTGGAATCACAGGAGCACGCTAACGTATCAAAAAGTGCTCATCAACGGGCACCCACACGAAAGCACAGGGAAGGCTACAGCGCATTCCTCAGTAAACCAACAGGGCAAAGGATCCGAAATCCTACAGACACAGCTACCTTTACAATTGCATCAAGTGGCTGTAGCACTCAAACGGGCCCGGCATCGTATATACACTAGGCGGAAAGGGAAAGGGAGTGTTCAACGACATGGCAAGTAAGGGCTTAAGAAAATGCCTAAGCTGTTACCTCAGGCCTCTGTGACGTCGTCGGCCGGTGCCACAGCCCTCGAGCCTCAGCAGGCCTGGGTCCCATGGCTGGAGTGTGCTGGTGCTGAGGCAGCGAGCGAGGGAGGAGGACGTGCCACCTGACCGGCGGCCCCTCGGTCCTCTACTGCCCGTCCTCCCCTGCGAGGTACCACAATCTCACGACCCGACACGGCCCTCGTACAGGTAAGCAAAGCCTGGTGTGCCCACATGAGGGTGCAACAGCCGAGAGGGAAGGGCTGTGAGAAACCCGATCTCCACAGCCCCTGCTAGGCAGGTTCCCGCCTCCAGCCCACTTGGATAGAGTCGCCCCAGCTGCCAACCGCGGCGCCCTCCCAGTAGCCCACTTGCAAGGCGTGCGATCTGCCTGGGGTGGGGCGGTGCAGGTTGAGGGGCAGGAGGTGAGGGTACGCGGGCCCAGGGGGGTGTGTTTAGCCACGTTCGACTCCCCATTTGCTGTCCAACGCCAGGGCTCCCGCTAAGGCTTTGTTTCCCCAGGTTACCGGAGAGGACACGCAGTAGTGCTGCCGCCTTGTGGCACCCTGCCGTAACAACTTGCTAATAAACCGTGCTGAAGGGGCACCAAGCATTCAGCAGGCCTGCGGCCTGCGGCCTTGCAGACACAGCCCTGCCCTCAAGAGCTGTCCCGGGCTCGGTAATCTGAAATGAATTCAAATCAGGCCCCACTCTCAGGCCGAAACCTTTCAAAACCTCAGTGGGGCCCACCCGCGTCTTAGAAACCAGCACATTCCAATGAAGAGATGCTCAGGCTCTCTCATGATTAGAGAGGGCAAAGGAAGGCAGACGAGGTGATCCCCGGCTGCAGCGCGCTCACAAACCCGAAAAGCGTTAAGCGCGCAAGAGGGCGTGCCACAAGGAGACGCCAGCTACTGCTGCTGGTGGGGCTGTAAATTGGTAACAGCCGGAACGCGGATCAGTGGGCAGGCTCCTAACTGCCCTAAAACCTAGAGGTGCCACGACATTCGGCAGCCCCGCGGCAGGTCGTATGACCAGAGACTGACCCCACGGGCATGAAGCGCTAGCACCCCAAGGGTCGTTGTGGTGCCCTTGCCCACAGCCAAGACACACAAACCAACGGAATGTCGAGCGAGGGGTGAATGGGTAAAGATATCCTGCCCCCGACACTCCCTCGACCACCACTCACCCACAGAACACAAGGAACTCACACTGTATGCAGCAGCATGGGTGGACCAAGAGGCGACCTCACTGATTCTGGTAAATCAGAGGCAGCAGGACACACACATCCCAGGCTATCACTGAGAGCTGCGGTCTAAATACGGATACACAGGAAGCGGGAGACAAGGGAAACGCAGGTTCACACAGGGAAGAACCAAGTGTGGAGTTCCCAGCGGGGGGAACTGGAGAGCGGGGAAGGGTAAAGTAGGAGGTCTGGAATCACAGGAGCACGCTAACGTATCAAAAAGTGCTCATCAACGGGGACCCACACGAAAGCACAGGGAAGGCTACAGCGCATTCCTCAGTAAACCAACAGGGCAAAGGATCCGAAATCCTACAGACACAGCTACCTTTACAATTGCATCAAGTGGCTGTAGCACTCAAACGGGCCCGGCATCGTATATACACTAGGCGGAAAGGGAAAGGGAGTGTTCAACGACATGGCAAGTAAGGGCTTAAGAAAATGCCTAAGCTGTTACCTCAGGCCTCTGTGACGTCGTCGGCCGGTGCCACAGCCCTCGAGCCTCAGCAGGCCTGGGTCCCATGGCTGGAGTGTGCTGGTGCTGAGGCAGCGAGCGAGGGAGGAGGACGTGCCACCTGACCGGCGGCCCCTCGGTCCTCTACTGCCCGTCCTCCCCTGCGAGGTACCACAATCTCACGACCCGACACGGCCCTCGTACAGGTACGCAAAGCCTGGTGTGCCCACATGAGGGTGCAACAGCCGAGAGGGAAGGGCTGTGAGAAACCCGATCTCCACAGCCCCTGCTAGGCAGGTTCCCGCCTCCAGCCCACTTGGATAGAGTCGCCCCAGCTGCCAACCGCGGCGCCCTCCCAGTAGCCCACTTGCAAGGCGTGCGATCTGCCTGGGGTGGGGCGGTGCAGGTTGAGGGGCAGGAGGTGAGGGTACGCGGGCCCAGGGGGGTGTGTTTAGCCACGTTCGACTCCCCATTTGCTGTCCAACGCCAGGGCTCCCGCTAAGGCTTTGTTTCCCCAGGTTACCGGAGAGGACACGCAGTAGTGCTGCCGCCTTGTGGCACCCTGCCGTAACAACTTGCTAATAAACCGTGCTGAAGGGGCACCAAGCATTCAGCAGGCCTGCGGCCTGCGGCCTTGCAGACACAGCCCTGCCCTCAAGAGCTGTCCCGGGCTCGGTAATCTGAAATGAATTCAAATCAGGCCCCACTCTCAGGCCGAAACCTTTCAAAACCTCAGTGGGGCCCACCCGCGTCTTAGAAACCAGCACATTCCAATGAAGAGATGCTCAGGCTCTCTCATGATTAGAGAGGGCAAAGGAAGGCAGACGAGGTGATCCCCGGCTGCAGCGCGCTCACAAACCCGAAAAGCGTTAAGCGCGCAAGAGGGCGTGCCACAAGGAGACGCCAGCTACTGCTGCTGGTGGGGCTGTAAATTGGTAACAGCCGGAACGCGGATCAGTGGGCAGGCTCCTAACTGCCCTAAAACCTAGAGGTGCCACGACATTCGGCAACCCCGCGGCAGGTCGTATGACCAGAGACTGACCCCACGGGCATGAAGCGCTAGCACCCCAAGGGTCGTTGTGGTGCCCTTGCCCACAGCCAAGACACACAAACCAACGGAATGTCGAGCGAGGGGTGAATGGGTAAAGATATCCTGCCCCCGACACTCCCTCGACCACCACTCACCCACAGAACACAAGGAACTCACACTGTATGCAGCAGCATGGGTGGACCAAGAGGCGACCTCACTGATTCTGGTAAATCAGAGGCAGCAGGACACACACATCCCAGGCTATCACTGAGAGCTGCGGTCTAAATACGGATACACAGGAAGCGGGAGACAAGGGAAACGCAGGTTCACACAGGGAAGAACCAAGTGTGGAGTTCCCAGCGGGGGGAACTGGAGAGCGGGGAAGGGTAAAGTAGGAGGTCTGGAATCACAGGAGCACGCTAACGTATCAAAAAGTGCTCATCAACGGGCACCCACACGAAAGCACAGGGAAGGCTACAGCGCATTCCTCAGTAAACCAACAGGGCAAAGGATCCGAAATCCTACAGACACAGCTACCTTTACAATTGCATCAAGTGGCTGTAGCACTCAAACGGGCCCGGCATCGTATATACACTAGGCGGAAAGGGAAAGGGAGTGTTCAACGACATGGCAAGTAAGGGCTTAAGAAAATGCCTAAGCTGTTACCTCAGGCCTCTGTGACGTCGTCGGCCGGTGCCACAGCCCTCGAGCCTCAGCAGGCCTGGGTCCCATGGCTGGAGTGTGCTGGTGCTGAGGCAGCGAGCGAGGGAGGAGGACGTGCCACCTGACCGGCGGCCCCTCGGTCCTCTACTGCCCGTCCTCCCCTGCGAGGTACCACAATCTCACGACCCGACACGGCCCTCGTACAGGTACGCAAAGCCTGGTGTGCCCACATGAGGGTGCAACAGCCGAGAGGGAAGGGCTGTGAGAAACCCGATCTCCACAGCCCCTGCTAGGCAGGTTCCCGCCTCCAGCCCACTTGGATAGAGTCGCCCCACCTGCCAACCGCGGCGCCCTCCCAGTAGCCCACTTGCAAGGCGTGCGATCTGCCTGGGGTGGGGCGGTGCAGGTTGAGGGGCAGGAGGTGAGGGTACGCGGGCCCAGGGGGGTGTGTTTAGCCACGTTCGACTCCCCATTTGCTGTCCAACGCCAGGGCTCCCGCTAAGGCTTTGTTTCCCCAGGTTACCGGAGAGGACACGCAGTAGTGCTGCCGCCTTGTGGCACCCTGCCGTAACAACTTGCTAATAAACCGTGCTGAAGGGGCACCAAGCATTCAGCAGGCCTGCGGCCTGCGGCCTTGCAGACACAGCCCTGCCCTCAAGAGCTGTCCCGGGCTCGGTAATCTGAAATGAATTCAAATCAGGCCCCACTCTCAGGCCGAAACCTTTCAAAACCTCAGTGGGGCCCACCCGCGTCTTAGAAACCAGCACATTCCAATGAAGAGATGCTCAGGCTCTCTCATGATTAGAGAGGGCAAAGGAAGGCAGACGAGGTGATCCCCGGCTGCAGCGCGCTCACAAACCCGAAAAGCGTTAAGCGCGCAAGAGGGCGTGCCACAAGGAGACGCCAGCTACTGCTGCTGGTGGGGCTGTAAATTGGTAACAGCCGGAACGCGGATCAGTGGGCAGGCTCCTAACTGCCCTAAAACCTAGAGGTGCCACGACATTCGGCAACCCCGCGGCAGGTCGTATGACCAGAGACTGACCCCACGGGCATGAAGCGCTAGCACCCCAAGGGTCGTTGTGGTGCCCTTGCCCACAGCCAAGACACACAAACCAACGGAATGTCGAGCGAGGGGTGAATGGGTAAAGATATCCTGCCCCCGACACTCCCTCGACCACCACTCACCCACAGAACACAAGGAACTCACACTGTATGCAGCAGCATGGGTGGACCAAGAGGCGACCTCACTGATTCTGGTAAATCAGAGGCAGCAGGACACACACATCCCAGGCTATCACTGAGAGCTGCGGTCTAAATACGGATACACAGGAAGCGGGAGACAAGGGAAACGCAGGTTCACACAGGGAAGAACCAAGTGTGGAGTTCCCAGCGGGGGGAACTGGAGAGCGGGGAAGGGTAAAGTAGGAGGTCTGGAATCACAGGAGCACGCTAACGTATCAAAAAGTGCTCATCAACGGGCACCCACACGAAAGCACAGGGAAGGCTACAGCGCATTCCTCAGTAAACCAACAGGGCAAAGGATCCGAAATCCTACAGACACAGCTACCTTTACAATTGCATCAAGTGGCTGTAGCACTCAAACGGGCCCGGCATCGTATATACACTAGGCGGAAAGGGAAAGGGAGTGTTCAACGACATGGCAAGTAAGGGCTTAAGAAAATGCCTAAGCTGTTACCTCAGGCCTCTGTGACGTCGTCGGCCGGTGCCACAGCCCTCGAGCCTCAGCAGGCCTGGGTCCCATGGCTGGAGTGTGCTGGTGCTGAGGCAGCGAGCGAGGGAGGAGGACGTGCCACCTGACCGGCGGCCCCTCGGTCCTCTACTGCCCGTCCTCCCCTGCGAGGTACCACAATCTCACGACCCGACACGGCCCTCGTACAGGTACGCAAAGCCTGGTGTGCCCACATGAGGGTGCAACAGCCGAGAGGGAAGGGCTGTGAGAAACCCGATCTCCACAGCCCCTGCTAGGCAGGTTCCCGCCTCCAGCCCACTTGGATAGAGTCGCCCCACCTGCCAACCGCGGCGCCCTCCCAGTAGCCCACTTGCAAGGCGTGCGATCTGCCTGGGATGGGGCGGTGCAGGTTGAGGGGCAGGAGGTGAGGGTACGCGGGCCCAGGGGGGTGTGTTTAGCCACGCTCGACTCCCCATTTGCTGTCCAACGCCAGGGCTCCCGCTAAGGCTTTGTTTCCCCAGGTTACCGGAGAGGACACGGAGTAGTGCTGCCGCCTTGTGGCACCCTGCCGTAACAACTTGCTAATAAACCGTGCTGAAGGGGCACCAAGCATTCAGCAGGCCTGCGGCCTGCGGCCTTGCAGACACAGCCCTGCCCTCAAGAGCTGTCCCGGGCTCGGTAATCTGAAATGAATTCAAATCAGGCCCCACTCTCAGGCCGAAACCTTTCAAAACCTCAGTGGGGCCCACCCGCGTCTTAGAAACCAGCACATTCCAATGAAGAGATGCTCAGGCTCTCTCATGATTAGAGAGGGCAAAGGAAGGCAGACGAGGTGATCCCCGGCTGCAGCGCGCTCACAAACCCGAAAAGCGTTAAGCGCGCAAGAGGGCGTGCCACAAGGAGACGCCAGCTACTGCTGCTGGTGGGGCTGTAAATTGGTAACAGCCGGAACGCGGATCAGTGGGCAGGCTCCTAACTGCCCTAAAACCTAGAGGTGCCACGACATTCGGCAACCCCGCGGCAGGTCGTATGACCAGAGACTGACCCCACGGGCATGAAGCGCTAGCACCCCAAGGGTCGTTGTGGTGCCCTTGCCCACAGCCAAGACACACAAACCAACGGAATGTCGAGCGAGGGGTGAATGGGTAAAGATATCCTGCCCCCGACACTCCCTCGACCACCACTCACCCACAGAACACAAGGAACTCACACTGTATGCAGCAGCATGGGTGGACCAAGAGGCGACCTCACTGATTCTGGTAAATCAGAGGCAGCAGGACACACACATCCCAGGCTATCACTGAGAGCTGCGGTCTAAATACGGATACACAGGAAGCGGGAGACAAGGGAAACGCAGGTTCACACAGGGAAGAACCAAGTGTGGAGTTCCCAGCGGGGGGAACTGGAGAGCGGGGAAGGGTAAAGTAGGAGGTCTGGAATCACAGGAGCACGCTAACGTATCAAAAAGTGCTCATCAACGGGCACCCACACGAAAGCACAGGGAAGGCTACAGCGCATTCCTCAGTAAACCAACAGGGCAAAGGATCCGAAATCCTACAGACACAGCTACCTTTACAATTGCATCAAGTGGCTGTAGCACTCAAACGGGCCCGGCATCGTATATACACTAGGCGGAAAGGGAAAGGGAGTGTTCAACGACATGGCAAGTAAGGGCTTAAGAAAATGCCTAAGCTGTTACCTCAGGCCTCTGTGACGTCGTCGGCCGGTGCCACAGCCCTCGAGCCTCAGCAGGCCTGGGTCCCATGGCTGGAGTGTGCTGGTGCTGAGGCAGCGAGCGAGGGAGGAGGACGTGCCACCTGACCGGCGGCCCCTCGGTCCTCTACTGCCCGTCCTCCCCTGCGAGGTACCACAATCTCACGACCCGACACGGCCCTCGTACAGGTACGCAAAGCCTGGTGTGCCCACATGAGGGTGCAACAGCCGAGAGGGAAGGGCTGTGAGAAACCCGATCTCCACAGCCCCTGCTAGGCAGGTTCCCGCCTCCAGCCCACTTGGATAGAGTCGCCCCACCTGCCAACCGCGGCGCCCTCCCAGTAGCCCACTTGCAAGGCGTGCGATCTGCCTGGGGTGGGGCGGTGCAGGTTGAGGGGCAGGAGGTGAGGGTACGCGGGCCCAGGGGGGTGTGTTTAGCCACGTTCGACTCCCCATTTGCTGTCCAACGCCAGGGCTCCCGCTAAGGCTTTGTTTCCCCAGGTTACCGGAGAGGACACGCAGTAGTGCTGCCGCCTTGTGGCACCCTGCCGTAACAACTTGCTAATAAACCGTGCTGAAGGGGCACCAAGCATTCAGCAGGCCTGCGGCCTGCGGCCTTGCAGACACAGCCCTGCCCTCAAGAGCTGTCCCGGGCTCGGTAATCTGAAATGAATTCAAATCAGGCCCCACTCTCAGGCCGAAACCTTTCAAAACCTCAGTGGGGCCCACCCGCGTCTTAGAAACCAGCACATTCCAATGAAGAGATGCTCAGGCTCTCTCATGATTAGAGAGGGCAAAGGAAGGCAGACGAGGTGATCCCCGGCTGCAGCGCGCTCACAAACCCGAAAAGCGTTAAGCGCGCAAGAGGGCGTGCCACAAGGAGACGCCAGCTACTGCTGCTGGTGGGGCTGTAAATTGGTAACAGCCGGAACGCGGATCAGTGGGCAGGCTCCTAACTGCCCTAAAACCTAGAGGTGCCACGACATTCGGCAACCCCGCGGCAGGTCGTATGACCAGAGACTGACCCCACGGGCATGAAGCGCTAGCACCCCAAGGGTCGTTGTGGTGCCCTTGCCCACAGCCAAGACACACAAACCAACGGAATGTCGAGCGAGGGGTGAATGGGTAAAGATATCCTGCCCCCGACACTCCCTCGACCACCACTCACCCACAGAACACAAGGAACTCACACTGTATGCAGCAGCATGGGTGGACCAAGAGGCGACCTCACTGATTCTGGTAAATCAGAGGCAGCAGGACACACACATCCCAGGCTATCACTGAGAGCTGCGGTCTAAATACGGATACACAGGAAGCGGGAGACAAGGGAAACGCAGGTTCACACAGGGAAGAACCAAGTGTGGAGTTCCCAGCGGGGGGAACTGGAGAGCGGGGAAGGGTAAAGTAGGAGGTCTGGAATCACAGGAGCACGCTAACGTATCAAAAAGTGCTCATCAACGGGGACCCACACGAAAGCACAGGGAAGGCTACAGCGCATTCCTCAGTAAACCAACAGGGCAAAGGATCCGAAATCCTACAGACACAGCTACCTTTACAATTGCATCAAGTGGCTGTAGCACTCAAACGGGCCCGGCATCGTATATACACTAGGCGGAAAGGGAAAGGGAGTGTTCAACGACATGGCAAGTAAGGGCTTAAGAAAATGCCTAAGCTGTTACCTCAGGCCTCTGTGACGTCGTCGGCCGGTGCCACAGCCCTCGAGCCTCAGCAGGCCTGGGTCCCATGGCTGGAGTGTGCTGGTGCTGAGGCAGCGAGCGAGGGAGGAGGACGTGCCACCTGACCGGCGGCCCCTCGGTCCTCTACTGCCCGTCCTCCCCTGCGAGGTACCACAATCTCACGACCCGACACGGCCCTCGTACAGGTACGCAAAGCCTGGTGTGCCCACATGAGGGTGCAACAGCCGAGAGGGAAGGGCTGTGAGAAACCCGATCTCCACAGCCCCTGCTAGGCAGGTTCCCGCCTCCAGCCCACTTGGATAGAGTCGCCCCACCTGCGAACCGCGGCGCCCTCCCAGTAGCCCACTTGCAAGGCGTGCGATCTGCCTGGGGTGGGGCGGTGCAGGTTGAGGGGCAGGAGGTGAGGGTACGCGGGCCCAGGGGGGTGTGTTTAGCCACGTTCGACTCCCCATTTGCTGTCCAACGCCAGGGCTCCCGCTAAGGCTTTGTTTCCCCAGGTTACCGGAGAGGACACGCAGTAGTGCTGCCGCCTTGTGGCACCCTGCCGTAACAACTTGCTAATAAACCGTGCTGAAGGGGCACCAAGCATTCAGCAGGCCTGCGGCCTGCGGCCTTGCAGACACAGCCCTGCCCTCAAGAGCTGTCCCGGGCTCGGTAATCTGAAATGAATTCAAATCAGGCCCCACTCTCAGGCCGAAACCTTTCAAAACCTCAGTGGGGCCCACCCGCGTCTTAGAAACCAGCACATTCCAATGAAGAGATGCTCAGGCTCTCTCATGATTAGAGAGGGCAAAGGAAGGCAGACGAGGTGATCCCCGGCTGCAGCGCGCTCACAAACCCGAAAAGCGTTAAGCGCGCAAGAGGGCGTGCCACAAGGAGACGCCAGCTACTGCTGCTGGTGGGGCTGTAAATTGGTAACAGCCGGAACGCGGATCAGTGGGCAGGCTCCTAACTGCCCTAAAACCTAGAGGTGCCACGACATTCGGCAACCCCGCGGCAGGTCGTATGACCAGAGACTGACCCCACGGGCATGAAGCGCTAGCACCCCAAGGGTCGTTGTGGTGCCCTTGCCCACAGCCAAGACACACAAACCAACGGAATGTCGAGCGAGGGGTGAATGGGTAAAGATATCCTGCCCCCGACACTCCCTCGACCACCACTCACCCACAGAACACAAGGAACTCACACTGTATGCAGCAGCATGGGTGGACCAAGAGGCGACCTCACTGATTCTGGTAAATCAGAGGCAGCAGGACACACACATCCCAGGCTATCACTGAGAGCTGCGGTCTAAATACGGATACACAGGAAGCGGGAGACAAGGGAAACGCAGGTTCACACAGGGAAGAACCAAGTGTGGAGTTCCCAGCGGGGGGAACTGGAGAGCGGGGAAGGGTAAAGTAGGAGGTCTGGAATCACAGGAGCACGCTAACGTATCAAAAAGTGCTCATCAACGGGGACCCACACGAAAGCACAGGGAAGGCTACAGCGCATTCCTCAGTAAACCAACAGGGCAAAGGATCCGAAATCCTACAGACACAGCTACCTTTACAATTGCATCAAGTGGCTGTAGCACTCAAACGGGCCCGGCATCGTATATACACTAGGCGGAAAGGGAAAGGGAGTGTTCAACGACATGGCAAGTAAGGGCTTAAGAAAATGCCTAAGCTGTTACCTCAGGCCTCTGTGACGTCGTCGGCCGGTGCCACAGCCCTCGAGCCTCAGCAGGCCTGGGTCCCATGGCTGGAGTGTGCTGGTGCTGAGGCAGCGAGCGAGGGAGGAGGACGTGCCACCTGACCGGCGGCCCCTCGGTCCTCTACTGCCCGTCCTCCCCTGCGAGGTACCACAATCTCACGACCCGACACGGCCCTCGTACAGGTACGCAAAGCCTGGTGTGCCCACATGAGGGTGCAACAGCCGAGAGGGAAGGGCTGTGAGAAACCCGATCTCCACAGCCCCTGCTAGGCAGGTTCCCGCCTCCAGCCCACTTGGATAGAGCCGCCCCAGCTGCCAACCGCGGCGCCCTCCCAGTAGCCCACTTGCAAGGCGTGCGATCTGCCTGGGGTGGGGCGGTGCAGGTTGAGGGGCAGGAGGTGAGGGTACGCGGGCCCAGGGGGCTGTGTTTAGCCACGTTCGACTCCCCATTTGCTGTCCAACGCCAGGGCTCCCGCTAAGGCTTTGTTTCCCCAGGTTACCGGAGAGGACACGGAGTAGTGCTGCCGCCTTGTGGCACCCTGCCGTAACAACTTGCTAATAAACCGTGCTGAAGGGGCACCAAGCATTCAGCAGGCCTGCGGCCTGCGGCCTTGCAGACACAGCCCTGCCCTCAAGAGCTGTCCCGGGCTCGGTAATCTGAAATGAATTCAAATCAGGCCCCACTCTCAGGCCGAAACCTTTCAAAACCTCAGTGGGGCCCACCCGCGTCTTAGAAACCAGCACATTCCAATGAAGAGATGCTCAGGCTCTCTCATGATTAGAGAGGGCAAAGGAAGGCAGACGAGGTGATCCCCGGGTGCAGCGCGCTCACAAACCCGAAAAGCGTTAAGCGCGCAAGAGGGCGTGCCACAAGGAGACGCCAGCTACTGCTGCTGGTGGGGCTGTAAATTGGTAACAGCCGGAACGCGGATCAGTGGGCAGGCTCCTAACTGACCTAAAACCTAGAGGTGCCACGACATTCGGCAACCCCGCGGCAGGTCGTATGACCAGAGACTGACCCCACGGGCATGAAGCGCTAGCACCCCAAGGGTCGTTGTGGTGCCCTTGCCCACAGCCAAGACACACAAACCAACGGAATGTCGAGCGAGGGGTGAATGGGTAAAGATATCCTGCCCCCGACACTCCCTCGACCACCACTCACCCACAGAACACAAGGAACTCACACTGTATGCAGCAGCATGGGTGGACCAAGAGGCGACCTCACTGATTCTGGTAAATCAGAGGCAGCAGGACACACACATCCCAGGCTATCACTGAGAGCTGCGGTCTAAATACGGATACACAGGAAGCGGGAGACAAGGGAAACGCAGGTTCACACAGGGAAGAACCAAGTGTGGAGTTCCCAGCGGGGGGAACTGGAGAGCGGGGAAGGGTAAAGTAGGAGGTCTGGAATCACAGGAGCACGCTAACGTATCAAAAAGTGCTCATCAACGGGCACCCACACGAAAGCACAGGGAAGGCTACAGCGCATTCCTCAGTAAACCAACAGGGCAAAGGATCCGAAATCCTACAGACACAGCTACCTTTACAATTGCATCAAGTGGCTGTAGCACTCAAACGGGCCCGGCATCGTATATACACTAGGCGGAAAGGGAAAGGGAGTGTTCAACGACATGGCAAGTAAGGGCTTAAGAAAATGCCTAAGCTGTTACCTCAGGCCTCTGTGACGTCGTCGGCCGGTGCCACAGCCCTCGAGCCTCAGCAGGCCTGGGTCCCATGGCTGGAGTGTGCTGGTGCTGAGGCAGCGAGCGAGGGAGGAGGACGTGCCACCTGACCGGCGGCCCCTCGGTCCTCTACTGCCCGTCCTCCCCTGCGAGGTACCACAATCTCACGACCCGACACGGCCCTCGTACAGGTACGCAAAGCCTGGTGTGCCCACATGAGGGTGCAACAGCCGAGAGGGAAGGGCTGTGAGAAACCCGATCTCCACAGCCCCTGCTAGGCAGGTTCCCGCCTCCAGCCCACTTGGATAGAGCCGCCCCAGCTGCCAACCGCGGCGCCCTCCCAGTAGCCCACTTGCAAGGCGTGCGATCTGCCTGGGGTGGGGCGGTGCAGGTTGAGGGGCAGGAGGTGAGGGTACGCGGGCCCAGGGGGGTGTGTTTAGCCACGTTCGACTCCCCATTTGCTGTCCAACGCCAGGGCTCCCGCTAAGGCTTTGTTTCCCCAGGTTACCGGAGAGGACACGCAGTAGTGCTGCCGCCTTGTGGCACCCTGCCGTAACAACTTGCTAATAAACCGTGCTGAAGGGGCACCAAGCATTCAGCAGGCCTGCGGCCTGCGGCCTTGCAGACACAGCCCTGCCCTCAAGAGCTGTCCCGGGCTCGGTAATCTGAAATGAATTCAAATCAGGCCCCACTCTCAGGCCGAAACCTTTCAAAACCTCAGTGGGGCCCACCCGCGTCTTAGAAACCAGCACATTCCAATGA
>JAZAQT010000186.1:0-65137 GCA_036417435.1 Inia geoffrensis
CTAACACTAACTAGTGACCTCACACGTACGCTAAACCTTAAGCGTTGTGGTACCCTAAACTGTGCCCTAATATCTCCCCATTCCCTAACCCTAAACCTAACCCGAATTCTATCCCTGAACCTCACCCGAAACCTTACCCTCACCCGTGCCCTAATCTTAACCAGGACACCAACACTAACTTGTGCCCTCACACGTACGCTAACCCTTAATCGTTGTCGTACCCTAAACTGTACCGTAATCCCTCCCCATTCCCTAACCCTAACCCTAACACGAATCCTAACCCTGACCCTCACCTGAAGCCTTACCCTCACCCGTGCCCTAATCTTAACCAGGACACCAACACTAACGCGTGCCCTCACACGTACGCTAAACCTTAAGCGTTGTCGTACCCTAAATTGTACCCTAATCCCTCCCCATTCCTTAACCCTAACCCTAACCCCATCCCTAAACCTGACCCACCTCCGATGCCCTACCCTAACCAATGCCCTAATCTTAACCAGTACACAAACACTAACTCATGCCACAAAACGTATGTTAACCCTTAAGCATTGTCGTACCCTATCCTGTACCCTAATCCCTCCCCATTCTGAAAACCTAACCCTAAGCGAAACCCTGAACGTGACCCTTTTCCGAGGCCTTAACCTCATCGGTGCCCTTGTTTCAACCAGTACACCAACACTAACTCATGCCCTCACACTTACGCTAACACTTAAGCATTGTCGTACCCTAACCTGTACCCTAATTCCTCTCCATTCCCTAAACCTAACCCTAACCCGAATCCTAACCCTGACCCTCACCCGAAGCCTTACCCTCACCCGTGCCCTAATCTTAACCAGGACACCAAGACTAACTCGTGCCCTCAAACGTTCGCTAACACTAAACCGCAGCGGTAACCTAACCTGTACCCTAATCCCTCTCTATTCCCTAACCCTAACCCTAACCTGAAACCTAACCATGACACTCACCCGAAACTTTACCCTCACCCGTGTCCTAATTTTAACCAGTACATCAACACTACCCCATGCCCTCTAACGTACGCCAACCCTAAGCCATTGCCGTACCCTAACCTGTACCCTAATCAATCCCCATTCACTAACCCTAACCCTAACCCTAACCCTAACCCTTAACGTGACCCTCTTCCGAGGCCTTACCCTCACCCGTGCCCTAATCGTAAGCAGTACACTAACACTAACTAGTGACCTCACACGTACGCTAAACCTTAAGCGTTGTGGTACCCTAAACTGTGCCCTAATATCTCCCCATTCCCTAACCCTAACCCTAACCCGAATTCTATCCCTGACCCTCACCCGAAACCTTAACCTCACCCGTGCCCTAATCTTAACCAGGACACCAACACTAACTTGTGCCCTCACACGTACGTTAACCCTTAATCGTTGTCGTACCCTAAACTGTACCCTAATCCCTCCCCATTCCCTAACCCTAACCCTAACTCGAATCCTAACCCTGACCCTCACCTGAAGCCTTACCCTCACCCGTGCCCTAATCTTAACCAGGACACTAACACTAAACCTTGCCCTCACACGAACGCTAACCCTTAAGCACTGTCGTACCCTAAGCTGTACCCTAATCCCTCTGCATTCCTTAACCCTAACCCTAACCCGAATCCTAACCCTGACCCTCACCCGTAGCCTTACCCTCACCCGTGCCCTAATCTTTACCAGGACACCAACACTAACGCGTGCCCTCACACGTACGCTAAACCTTAAGCGTTGTCGTACCCTAAATTGTACCCTAATCCCTCCCCATTCCTAAACCCTAACCCTAACCCCATCCCTAAACCTGACCCACCTCCGATGCCCTACCCTAACCAGTGCCCTAATTTTAACCAGTACACAAACACTAACTCATGCCCTCAAACGTACGCTAACCCTTAAGCATTGTCGTACCCTATCCTGTACCCTAATCCCTCCCCATTCCCTAACCCTAACCCTAAGCGAAACCCTGAACGTGACCCTTTTCCGAGGCCTTACCCTCATCGGTGCCATTGTCTTAACCAGTACACCAACACTAACTCGTGCCCTCACACTTACGCTAACCCTTAAGCATTGTCGTACCCTAACCTGTACCCTAATCCCTCTCCATTCCCTAACCCGAACCCTAACCCGAATCCTAACCCTGACCCTCACCAGAAGCCTTACCCTCACCCGTGCCCTAATCTTAACCAGGACACCAAGACTAACTCGTGCCCTCACACGTACACTAACACCTAACCGCAGCGGTACCCTAACCTGTACCCTAAGCCCTCTCCATTCCCTAACCCTAACCCTAACCTGAAACCTAACCATGACACTCACTCGAAACTAAAACCTCACCCCTGTCCTAATTTTAACCAGTACATCAACACTAACCCATGCCCTCTAACGTACGCTAACCCTAAGCCATTGCCGTACCCTAACCTGTACCCTAATCAATCCCCATTCCCTAACCCTAACCCTAAACCTAACCCTTAACGTGACCGTCTTCCGAGGCCTTACCCTAACCCGGGCCCTAATCGTAAGCAGTACACTAACACTAACTCGTGCCCTCACACGTACGCTAACCCTTAATCATTGTCGTACCCTAACCTGTACCCCAATCCCTCTCCATTCCCTAACCCTAACCCTAACCTGAAACCTAACCATGACACTCACCCGAAACTTTACCCTCACCCGTGTCCTAATTTTAACCAGTACATCAACACTAACCCATGTCCTCTAACGTACGCCAACCCTAAGCCATTGCCGTACCCTAACCTGTACCCTAATCAATCCCCATTCCCTAACCCTAACCCTAACCCTAACCCTTAACGTGACCCTCTTCCGAGGCTTTACCCTCACCCGTGCCCTAATCATAAGCAGTACACTAACACTAACTAGTGACCTCTCACGTACGCTAAACCTTAAGCGTTGTGGTACCCTAAACTGTGCCCTAATATCTCCCCATTCCCTAACCCTAACCCTAACCCGAAATCTATCCCTGACCCTCACCCGAAACCTTACCCTCACCCGTGCCCTAATCTTAACCAGGACACCAACACTAACTCGTACCCTCACACGTACGCCAACCCTTAATAGTTGTCGTACCCTAAACTGTACCCTAATCCCTCCCAATTCCCTAACCCTAACCCTAACCCGAATCCTAACCCTGACCATCACCTGAAGCCTTACCCTCACCCGTGCCCTAATCTTAACCAGGACATTAACACTAACCCTTGCCCTCACACGAACGCTAACCCTTAAGCACTGTCGTACCCTAAGCTGTTCCCTAATCCCTCTGCATTCCTTAACCCTAACCCTAACCCGAATCCTAACCCTGACCCTCACCCGAAGCCTTACCCTCACCCGTGCCCTAATCTTAACCAGGACACCAACACTAACGCGTGCCCTCACACGTACGCTAAACCTTAAGCGTTGTCATACCCTAAATTGTACCCTAATCCCTCCCCATTCCTTAACCCTAACCCTAACCCCATCCCTAAACCTGACCCACTTCCGATGCCCTACCCTAACCAATGCCCTAATTTTAACCAGTACACAAACACTAACTCATGCCCTCAAACGTTACGCTAACCCTTAAGCATTGTTGTACCCTATCCTGTACCCTAATCCCTCCCCATTCCCTAACCCTAACCCTAAGCGAAACCCTGAACATGACCCTTTTCCTAGGCCTTACCCTCATCGGTGCCGTTGTCTTAACAAGTACACCAACACTAACTCGTGCCCTCACACTTACGCTAACCCTTAAGCATTATCGTACCCTAACCTGTACCCTAATCCCTCTCCATTCCCTAACCCTAACCCTAACCTGAAACCTAACCATGACACTCACCCGAAACTTTACCCTCACCCGTGTCCTAATTTTAACCAGTACATCAACACTAACCCATGCCCTCTAACGTACGCCAACCCTAAGCCATTGCCGTACCCTAACCTGTACCCTAATCAATCCCCATTCCCTAACCCTAACCCTAACCCTAACCCTTAACGTGACCCTCTTCCGAGGCCTTACCCTCACCCGTGCCCTAATCGTAAGCAGTACACTAACACTAACTAGTGACCTCACACGTACGCTAAACCTTAAGCGTTGTGGTACCCTAAACAGTGCCCTAATATCTCCCCATTCCCTAACCCTAACCCTAACCCGAATTCTATCCCTCACCCTCACCCGAAACCTTACCCTCACCCGTGCCCTAATCTTAACCAGGACACCAACACTAACTTGTGCCCTCACACGTACGCTAACCCTTAATCGTTGTCGTACCCTAAACTGTACCCTAATCCCTCCCCATTCCCTAACCCTAACCCTAACCCGAATCCTAACCCTGACCCTCACCTGAAGCCTTACCCTCACCCGTGCCCTAATCTTAACCAGGACACTAACACTAACCCTTGCCCTCACACGAACGCTAACCCTTAAGCACTGTCGTACCCTAAGCTGTACCCTAATCCCTCTGCATTCCTTAACCCTAACCCTAACCCGAATCCTAACCCTGACCCTCACCCGAAGCCTTACCCTCACCCGTGCCCTAATCTTAACCAGGACACCAACACTAACGCGTGCCCTCACACGTACGCTAAACCTTAAGCGTTGTCGTACCCTAAATTGTATCCTAATCCCTCCCCATTCCTTAACCCTAACCCTAACCCCATCCCTAAACCTGACCCAACTCCGATGCCCTACCCTAACCAATGCCCTAATTTTAACCAGTACACAAACACTAACTCATGCCCTCAAACGTACGCTAACCCTTAAGCATTGTCGTACCCTATCCTGTACCCTAATCCCTCCCCATTCCCTAACCCTAACCCTAAGCGAAACCCTGAACGTGACCCTTTTCCGAGGCCTTACCCTCATCGGTGCCATTGTCTTAACCAGTACACCAACACTAACTCGTGCCCTCACACTTACGCTAACCCTTAAGCATTGTCGTACCCTAACCTGTACCCTAATCCCTCTCCATTCCCTAACCCTAACCCTAACCCGAATCCTAACCCTGACCCTGACCCGAAGCCTTACCCTCACCCGTGCCCTAATCTTAACCAGGACACCAAGACTAACTCGTGCCCTCAAACGTACGCTAACACTAAACCGCAGCGGTACCCTAACCTGTACCCTAATCCCTCTCCATTCCCTAACCCTAACCCTAACCTGAAACCTAACCATGACACTCACCCGAAACTTTACCCTCACCCGTGTCCTAATTTTAACCAGTACATCAACACTAACCCATGCCCTCTAACGTACGCCAACCCTAAGCCATTGCCGTACCCTAACCTGTACCCTAATCAATCCCCATTCCCTAACCCTAACCCTAACCCTAACCCTTAACGTGACCCTCTTCCGAGGCCTTACCCTCACCCGTGCCCTAATCGTAAGCAGTACACTAACACTAACTAGTGACCTCACACGTACGCTAAACCTTAAGCGTTGTGGTACCCTAAACTGTGCCCTAATATCTCCCCATTCCCTAACCCTAACCCTAACCCGAATTCTATCCCTGACCCTCACCCGAAACCTTACCCTCACCCGTGCCCTAATCTTAACCAGGACACCAACACTAACTTGTGCCCTCACACGTACGCTAACTCTTAATCGTTGTCGTAACCTAAACTGTACCCTAATCCCTCCCCATTCCCTAACACTAACCCTAACCCGAATCCTAACCCTGACACTCACCTGAAGCCTTACCCTCACCCGTGCCCTAATCTTAACCAGGACACTAACACTAACCCTTGCCCTCACACGAACGCTAACCCTTAAGCACTGTCGTACGCTAAGCTGTACCCTAATCCCTCTGCATTCCTTAACCCTAACCCTAACCCGAATCCTAACACTGACCCTCACCCGAAGCCTTACCCTCACCCGTGCCCTAATCTTAACCAGGACACCAACACTAACGCGTGCCCTCACACGTACGCTAAACCTTAAGCGTTGTCGTACCATAAATTGTACCCTAATCCCTCCCCATTCCTTAACCCTAACCCTAACCCCATCCCTAAACCTGACCCACTTCCGATGCCCTACCCTAACCAATGCCCTAATCTTAACCAGTACACAAACACTAACTCATGCCCTCAAACGTACGCTAACCCTTAAGCATTGTCGTACCCTATCCTGTACCCTAATCCCTCCCCATTCCCTAACCCTAACCCTAAGCGAAACCCTGAACGTGACCCTTTTCCGAGGCCTTACCCTCATCGGTGCCGTTGTCTTAACCAGTACACCAACACTAACTCGTGCCCTCACACTTAGGCTAACCCTTAAGCATTGTCGTACCCTAACCTGTACCCTAATCCCTCTCCATTCCCTAACCCTAACCCTAACCCGAATCCTAACCCTGACCCTCACCCGAAGCCTTACCCTCACCCGTGCCCGAATCTTAACCAGGACACCAAGACTAACTCGTGCCCTCAAACGTACGCTAACATTAAACCGCAGCGGTACCCTAACCTGTACCCTAATCCCTCTCCATTCCCTAACCCTAGCCCTAACCTGAAACCTAACCATGACACTCACCCGAAACTTTACCCTCACCCGTGTCCTAATTTTAACCAGTACATCAACACTAACCCATGCCCTCTAACGTACGCCAACCCTAAGCCATTGCCGTACCCTAACCTGTACCCTAATCAATCCCCATTCCCTAACCCTAACCCTAACCCTAACCCTTAACGTGACCCTCTTCCGAGGCCTTACCCTCACCCGTGCCCTAATCGTAAGCAGTACACTAACACTAACTAGTGACCTCACACGTACGCTAAACCTTAAGCGTTGTGGTACCCTAAACTGTGCCCTAATATCTCCCCATTCCCTAACCCTAACCCTAACCCGAATTCTATCCCTGACCCTCACCCGAAACCTTACCCTCACCCGTGCCCTAATCTTAACCAGGACACCAACACTAACTTGTGCCCTCACACGTACGCTAACCCTTAATCGTTGTCGTACCCTAAACTGTACCCTAATCCCTCCCCATTCCCTAACCCTAACCCTAACCCGAATCCTAACCCTGACCCTCACCTGAAGCCTTACCCTCACCCGTGCCCTAATCTTAACCAGGACACTAACACTAACCCTTGCCCTCACACGAACGCTAACCCTTAAGCACTGTCGTACCCTAAGCTGTACCCTAATCCCTCTGCATTCCTTAACCCTAACCCTAACCCGAATCCTAACCCTGACCCTCACCCGAAGCCTTACCCTCACCCGTGCCCTAATCTTAACCAGGACACCAACACTAACGCGTGCCCTCACACGTACGCTAAACCTTAAGCGTTGTCGTACCCTAAATTGTACCCTAATCCCTCCCCATTCCTTAACCCTAACCCTAACCCCATCCCTAAACCTGACCCACTTCCGATGCCCTACCCTAACCAATGCCCTAATTTTAACCAGTACACAAACACTAACTCATGCCCTCAAACGTTACGCTAACCCTTAAGCATTGTTGTACCCTATCCTGTACCCTAATCCCTCCCCATTCCCTAACCCTAACCCTAAGCGAAACCCTGAACGTGACCCTTTTCCTAGGCCTTACCCTCATCGGTGCCGTTGTCTTAACAAGTACACCAACACTAACTCGTGCCCTCACACTTACGCTAACCCTTAAGCATTATCGTACCCTAACCTGTACCCTAATCCCTCTCCATTCCCTAAACCTAACCCTAACCCGAATCCTAACCCTGACCCTCACCCGAAGCCTTACCCTCACCCGTGCCCTAATCTTAACCAGGACACCAAGACTAACTCGTGCTCTCAAACGTTCGCTAACACTAAACCGCAGCGGTAACCTAACCTGTACCCTAATCCCTCTCCATTCCCTAACCCTAACCCTAACCTGAAACCTAACCATGACATTCACCCGAAACTTTACCCTCACCCGTGTCCTAATTTTAACCAGTACATCAACACTAACCCATGCCCTCTAACGTACGCCAACCCTAAGCCATTTCCGTACCCTAACCTGTACCCTAATCAATCCCCATTCACTAACCCTAACCCTAACCCTAACCCTAACCCTTAACGTGACCCTCTTCCGAGGCCTTACACTCACCCGTGCCCTAATCGTAAGCAGTACACTAACACTAACTAGTGACCTCACACATACGCTAAACCTTAAGCGTTGTGGTACCCTAAACTGTGCCCTAATATCTCCCCATTCCCTAACCCTAACCCTAACCCGAATTCTATCCCTGACCCTCACCCGAAACCTTACCCTCACCCGTGCCCTAATCTTAACCAGGACACCAACACTAACTTGTGCCCTCACACGTACGCTAACCCTTAATCGTTGTCGTACCCTAAACTGTACCCTAATCCCTCCCCATTCCCTAACCCTAACCCTAACCCGAATCCTAACCCTGACCCTCACCTGAAGCCTTACCCTCACCCGTGCCCTAATCTTAACCAGGACACTAACACTAAACCTTGCCCTCACACGAACGCTAACCCTTAAGCACTGTCGTACCCTAAGCTGTACCCTAATCCCTCTGCATTCCTTAACCCTAACCCTAACCCGAATCCTAACCCTGACCCTCACCCGAAGCCTTACCCTCACCCGTGCCCTAATCTTAACCAGGACACCAACACTAATGCGTGCCCTCACACGTACGCTAAACCTTAAGCGTTGTCGTACCTTAAAATGTACCCTAATCCCTCCCCATTCCTTAACCCTAACCCTAACCCCATCCCTAAACCTGACCCACCTCCGATGCCCTACCCTAACCAATGCCCTAATCTTAACCAGTACACAAACACTAACTCATGCCCTCAAACTTACGCTAACCCTTAAGCATTGTTGTACCCTATCCTGTACCCTAATCCCTCCCCATTCCATAACCCTAACCCTAAGCGAAACCCTGAACGTGACCCTTTTCCGAGGCCTTACCCTCATCGGTGCCATTGTCTTAACCAGTACACCAACACTAACTCGTGCCCTCACACTTACGCTAACCTATAAGCATTGTCGTACCCTAACATGTACCCTAATCCCTCTCCATTCCCTAACCCTAACCCTAACCCGAATCCTAACCCTGACCCACAACCGAAGCCTTACCCTCACCCGTGCCCTAATCTTAACCAGGACACCAAGGCTAACTCGTGACCTCAAACGTACGCTAACACTAAACCGCAGCGGTACCCTAACCTGTACCCTAATCCCTCTCCATTCCCTAACCCTAACCCTAACCTGAAACCTAACCATGACACTCACCCGAAACTTTACCCTCACACGTGTCCTAATTTTAACCAGTACATCAACACTAACCGATGCCCTCTATCGTACGCCAACCCTAAGCCATTGCCGTACACTAACCTGTACCCTAATCAATCCCCATTCCCTAACCCTAACCCTAACACTAACCCTTAACGTGACCCTCTTCCGAGGCCTTACCCTCACCCGTGCCCTAATCGTAAGCAGTACACTAACACTAACTAGTGACCTCACACGTACGCTAAACCTTAAGCGTTGTGGTACCCTAAACTGTGCCCTAATATCTCCCCATTCCCTAACCCTAACCCTAACCCGAATTCTATCCCTGAACCTCACCCGAAACCTTACCCTCACCCGTGCCCTAATCTTAACCAGGACACCAACACTAACTTGTGCCCTCACACGTACGCTAACCCTTAATCGTTGTCGTACCCTAAACTGTACCCTAATCCCTCCCCATTCCCTAACCCTAACCCTAACCCGAATCCTAACCCTGACCCTCACCTGAAGACTTACCCTCACCCGTGCCCTAATCTTAACCAGGACACTAAAAATAAACCTTGCCCTCACACGAACGCTAACCCTTAAGCACTGTCGTACCCTAAGCTGTACCCTAATCCCTCTGCATTCCTTAACCCTAACCCTAACCCGAATCCTAACCCTGACCTTCACCCGAAGCCTTACCCTCACCCGTGCCCTAATCTTAACCAGGACACCAACACTAACGCGTGCCCTCACACGTACGCTAAACCTTAAGCGTTGTCGTACCCTAAATTGTACCCTAATCCCTCCCCATTCCTTAACCCTAACCCTAACCCCATCCCTAAACCTGACCCACCTCCGATGCCCTACCCTAACCAATGCCCTAATCTTAACCAGTACACAAACACTAACTCATGCCACAAAACGTATGTTAACCCTTAAGCATTGTCGTACCCTATCCTGTACCCTAAACCCTCCCCATTCTGAAAACCTAACCCTAAGCGAAACCCTGAACGTGACCCTTTTCCGAGGCCTTACCCTCATCGGTGCCCTTGTTTCAACCAGTACACCAACACTAACTCATGCCCTCACACTTACGCTAACACTTAAGCATTGTCGTACCCTAACCTGTACCCTAATTCCTCTCCATTCCCTAAACCTAACCCTAACCCGAATCCTAACCCTGACCCTCACCCGAAGCCTTACCCTCACCCGTGCCCTAATCTTAACCAGGACACCAAGACTAACTCGTGCCCTCAAACGTTCGCTAACACTAAACCGCAGTGGTAACCTAACCTGTACCCTAATCCCTCTCTATTCCCTAACCCTAACCCTAACCTGAAACCTAACCATGACACTCACCCGAAACTTTACCCTCACCCGTGTCCTAATTTTAACCAGTACATCAACACTACCCCATGCCCTCTAACGTACGCCAACCCTAAGCCATTGCCGTACCCTAACCTGTACCCTAATCAATCCCCATTCCCTAACCCTAACCCTAACCCGAATCCTACCCCTGACCCTCACCTGAAGCCTTACCCTCACCCGTGCCCTAATCTTAACGAGGACACTAACACTAAACCTTGCCCTCACACGAACGCTAACCCTTAAGCACTGTCGTACCCTAAGCTGTACCCTAATCCCTCTGCATTCCTTAACCCTAACCCTAACCCGAATCCTAACCCTGACCCTCACCCGAAGCCTTACCCTCACCCGTGCCCTAATCTTAACCAGGACACCAACACTAATGCGTGCCCTCACACGTACGCTAAACCTTAAGCGTTGTCGTACCTTAAAATGTACCCTAATCCCTCCCCATTCCTTAACCCTAACCCTAACCCCATCCCTAAACCTGACCCACCTCCGATGCCCTACCCTAACCAATGCCCTAATCTTAACCAGTACACAAACACTAACTCATGCCCTCAAACTTACGCTAACCCTTAAGCATTGTTGTACCCTATCCTGTACCCTAATCCCTCCCCATTCCATAACCCTAACCCTAAGCGAAACCCTGAACGTGACCCTTTTCCGAGGCCTTACCCTCATCGGTGCCATTGTCTTAACCAGTACACCAACACTAACTCGTGCCCTCACACTTACGCTAACCTATAAGCATTGTCGTACCCTAACATGTACCCTAATCCCTCTCCATTCCCTAACCCTAACCCTAACCCGAATCCTAACCCTGACCCACAACCGAAGCCTTACCCTCACCCGTGCCCTAATCTTAACCAGGACACCAAGGCTAACTCGTGACCTCAAACGTACGCTAACACTAAACCGCAGCGGTACCCTAACCTGTACCCTAATCCCTCTCCATTCCCTAACCCTAACCCTAACCTGAAACCTAACCATGACACTCACCCGAAACTTTACCCTCACACGTGTCCTAATTTTAACCAGTACATCAACACTAACCCATGCCCTCTATCGTACGCCAACCCTAAGCCATTGCCGTACCCTAACCTGTACCCTAATCAATCCCCATTCCCTAACCCTAACCCTAACACTAACCCTTAACGTGACCCTCTTCCGAGGCCTTACCCTCACCCGTGCCCTAATCGTAAGCAGTACACTAACACTAACTAGTGACCTCACACGTACGCTAAACCTTAAGCGTTGTGGTACCCTAAACTGTGCCCTAATATCTCCCCATTCCCTAACCCTAACCCTAACCCGAATTCTATCCCTGAACCTCACCCGAAACCTTACCCTCACCCGTGCCCTAATCTTAACCAGGACACCAACACTAACCTGTGCCCTCACACGTACGCTAACCCTTAATCGTTGTCGTACCCTAAACTGTACCCTAATCCCTCCCCATTCCCTAACCCTAACCCTAACCCGAATCCTAACCCTGACCCTCACCTGAAGACTTACCCTCACCCGTGCCCTAATCTTAACCAGGACACTAAAAATAAACCTTGCCCTCACACGAACGCTAACCCTTAAGCACTGTCGTACCCTAAGCTGTACCCTAATCCCTCTGCATTCCTTAACCCTAACCCTAACCCGAATCCTAACCCTGACCTTCACCCGAAGCCTTACCCTCACCCGTGCCCTAATCTTAACCAGGACACCAACACTAACGCGTGCCCTCACACGTACGCTAAACCTTAAGCGTTGTCGTACCCTAAATTGTACCCTAATCCCTCCCCATTCCTTAACCCTAACCCTAACCCCATCCCTAAACCTGACCCACCTCCGATGCCCTACCCTAACCAATGCCCTAATCTTAACCAGTACACAAACACTAACTCATGCCACAAAACGTATGTTAACCCTTAAGCATTGTCGTACCCTATCCTGTACCCTAATCCCTCCCCATTCTGAAAACCTAACCCTAAGCGAAACCCTGAACGTGACCCTTTTCCGAGGCCTTACCCTCATCGGTGCCCTTGTTTCAACCAGTACACCAACACTAACTCATGCCCTCACACTTACGCTAACACTTAAGCATTGTCGTACCCTAACCTGTACCCTAATTCCTCTCCATTCCCTAAACCTAACCCTAACCCGAATCCTAACCCTGACCCTCACCCGAAGCCTTACCCTCACCCGTGCCCTAATCTTAACCAGGACACCAAGACTAACTCGTGCCCTCAAACGTTCGCTAACACTAAACCGCAGCGGTAACCTAACCTGTACCCTAATCCCTCTCTATTCCCTAACCCTAACCCTAACCTGAAACCTAACCATGACACTCACCCGAAACTTTACCCTCACCCGTGTCCTAATTTTAACCAGTACATCAACACTACCCCATGCCCTCTAACGTACGCCAACCCTAAGACATTGCCGTACCCTAACCTGTACCCTAATCAATCCCCATTCACTAACCCTAACCCTAACCCTAACCCTAACCCTTAACGTGACCCTCTTCCGAGGCCTTACCCTCACCCGTGCCCTAATCGTAAGCAGTACACTAACACTAACTAGTGACCTCACACGTACGCTAAACCTTAAGCGTTGTGGTACCCTAAACTGTGCCCTAATATCTCCCCATTCCCTAACCCTAACCCTAACCCGAATTCTATCCCTGACCCTCACCCGAAACCTTAACCTCACCCGTGCCCTAATCTTAACCAGGACACCAACACTAACTTGTGCCCTCACACGTACGTTAACCCTTAATCGTTGTCGTACCCTAAACTGTACCCTAATCCCTCCCCATTCCCTAACCCTAACCCTAACTCGAATCCTAACCCTGACCCTCACCCGAAGCCTTACCCTCACCCGTGCCCTAATCTTAACCAGGACACTAACACTAAACCTTGCCCTCACACGAACGCTAACCCTTAAGCACTGTCGTACCCTAAGCTGTACCCTAATCCCTCTGCATTCCTTAACCCTAACCCTAACCCGAATCCTAACCCTGACACTCACCCGAAGCCTTACCCTCACCCGTGCCCTAATCTTTACCAGGACACCAACACTAACGCGTGCCCTCACACGTACGCTAAACCTTAAGCGTTGTCGTACCCTAAATTGTAACCTAATCCCTCCCCATTCCTAAACCCTAACCCTAACCCCATCCCTAAACCTGACCCACCTCCGATGCCCTACCCTAACCAGTGCCCTAATTTTAACCAGTACACAAACACTAACTCATGCCCCCAAACGTATGTTAACCCTTAAACATTGTCGTACCCTATCCTGTACCCTAATCCCTCCCCATTCCAAAAACCTAACCCTAAGCGAAACCCTGAACGTGACCCTTTTCCGAGGCCTTACCCTCATCGGTGCCCTTGTTTTAACCAGTACACCAACACTAACTCATGCCCTCACACTTACGCTAACACTTAAGAATTTTCGTACCCTAACCTGTACCCTAATCCCTCTCCTTTCCCGAACCCTAACCCTAACCCGAATCCTAACCCTGACCCTCACCCGAAGCCTTACCCTCACCTGTGACCTAATCTTAACCTGGAACCCAAGACTAACTTGTGCCCTCACATGTACGCTAACACTAAACCGCAGCGGTACCCTAACCTGTACCCTAATCCCTCTCCATTCTCTAACCCTAACGCTAACCTGAAACCTAACCATGACACTCACCCGAAACTTTACCCTCACCCCTGTCCTAATTTAAACCAGTACATCAACACTAATCCATGCCATCGAACGTATGCTAACCCTAAGCCATTGCCGTACACTAACCTGTACCCTAATCAATCCCCATTCCCTAACCCTAACCGTAACCCTAACCCTTAACGTGACCCTCTTCCGAGGCCTTACCCTCATCGGTGCCCTTGTCTTAACCAGTACACCAACACTAACTCATGCCCTCACACTTACGCTAACCCTTAAGCATTGTCGTACCCTAACCTGTACCCTAATCCCTCTCCTTTCCCGAACCCTAACCCTAACCCGAATCCTAACCCTGACCCTCACCCGAAGCCTTACCCTCACCCGTGCCCTAATCTTAACCAGGATACCAAGATTAACTCGTGCCCTCACACGTACGCTAACACTAAACCGCAGCGGTACCCTAACCTGTACCCTAATCCCTCTCCATTCCCTAACCCTAACCCTAACCTGAAACCTAACCATGACACTCACCCGAAACTAAAACCTCACCCCTGTCCTAATTTTAACCAGTACATCAACACTAACCCACGCCCTCTAACGTACGCTAACCCTTAGCCATTGCCGTACCCAAACCTGTACCCTAATCAATCCCCATTCCCTAACCCTAAACCTAACCCTAACCCTTAACGTGACCCTCTTCCGAGGCCTTACACTCACCCGTGCCCTAATCGTAAGCAGTACATTAACACTAACTAGTGACCTCACACGTACGCTAAACCTTAAGCGTTGTGGTACCCTAAACTGTGCCCTAATATCTCCCCATTCCCTAACCCTAACCCTAACCCTAACCCGATTTCTATCCCTGACCCTCACCCGAAATCTTACCCTCACCCGTGCCCTAATCTTAACCAGGACACCAACACTAACTCGTGCCCTCACATGTACGCTAAACCTTAATCGTTGTCGTACCCTAAACTGTACCCTAATCCCTCCACATTCCCTAACCCTAACCCTAACCCGAATCCTAACCCTGACCCTCACCTGAAACCTTACCCTCACCCGTGCCCTAATCTTAACCAGGACACTAACACTAACCCTTGCCCTCACACGAACGCTAACCCTTAAGCACTGTCGTACCCTAAGCTGTACCCTAATCCCTCTGCATTCCTTAACCCTAACCCTAACACGAATCCTAACCCTGACCCTCACCCGAAGCCTTACCCTCACCCGTGCCCTAATCTTAACAAGGACACCAACACTAACTCGTGCCCTCACACGTACGCTAAACCTTAAGCGTTGTCGTACCCTAAATTGTACCCTAATCCCTCCCCATTCCTTAACCCTAACCCTAACCCCATCCCTAAACCTGACCCACTTCCGATGCCCTACCCTAACCAATTCCCTAATCTTAACCAGTACACAAACACTAACTCATGCCCAAAAACGTTCGTTAACCCTTAAGCATTGTCGTACCCTATCCTGTACCCTAATCCCTCCCCATTCCGAAACCCTAACCCTAAGCGAAACCCTGAACGTGACCCTTTTCCGAGGCCTTACCCTCATCGGTGCCCTTGTCTTAACCAGTACACCAACACTAACTCTTGCCCTCACACTTACGCTAACCCTTAAGCATTGTCGTACCCTATCCTGTACCCTAATCCCTCCTCATTCCAAAACCCTAACCCTAAGCGAAACCCTGAACGTGACCCTTTTCCGAGGCCTTTCCCTCATCGGTGTCCTTGTCTTACACAGTACACCAACACTAACTTGTGCCCTCACACTTACGCTAACCCTTAAGCATTGTCGTACCCTAACCTGCACCCTAATCCCTCTCCATTCCCTAAACCTAACCCTAACCTGAAACCTAACCATGACACTCACCCAAAACTTTACCCTCACCCCTGTCCTAATTTTAACCAGTACATCAACACTAACCCATGCCCTCTAACGTACGCTAACCCTAAGCCATTGCCATACCCTAACCTGTACCCTAATCAATCCCCATTCCCTAAACCTAACCCTAACCCGAACTCTTAAAGTGACCCTCTTCCGAGGCCTTACCCTCACCCGTGCCCTAATCGTAAGCAGTACACTAACACTAACTAGTGACCTCACACGTACGCTAAACCTTAAGCATTGTGGTACCCTAAACTGTGCCCTAATATCTCCCCATTCCCTAACCCTAACCCTAACCCTAACCAGATTTCTATCCCTGACCCTCACCGGAAATCTTACCCTCACCCGTGCCCTAATCTTAACCAGGACACCAACACTAACTCGTGCCCTCACATGTACGCTAAACCTTAATCGTTGTCGTACCCTAAACTGTACCCTAATCCCTCCCCATTCCCTAACCCTAACCCTAACCCGAATCCTAACCCTGACCCTCACCTGAAACCTTACCCTCACCCGTGCCCTAATCTTAACCAGGACACTAACACTAACACTTGCCCTCACACGAACGCTAACCCTTAAGCACTGTCGTACCCTAAGCTGCACCCTAATCCCTCTGCATTAATTAACCCTAACCCTAACACGAATCCTAACCCTGACACTCACCCGAAGCCTTACCCTCACCCGTGTCCTAATCTTAACCAGGACACCAACACTAACTCGTGCCCTCACACGTACGCTAAACGTTAAGCGTTGTCGTACCCTAAATTGTACCCTAATCCCTCCCCATTCCTTAACTCTAACCCTAACCCCATCCCTAAACCTGACCCACTTCCGATGCCCTACCATAACCAATGCCCTAATCTTAACCAGTACACAAACACTAACTCATGCCCAAAAACGTACGTTAACCTTTAAGGATTGTCGTACCCTATCCTGTACCCTAATCCCTCCCCATTCCCTAACCCTAACCCTAAGCGAAACCCTGAACGTGACCCTTTTCCGAGGCCTTACCCTCAATGGTGTCCTTGTCTTAACCAGTACACCAACACTAACTCGTGCCCTCACACTTACGCTAACCCTTAAGCATTGTTGTACCCTAACCTGTACCCTAATCCCTCTCCATTCCCTAACCCTAACGCTAACCCTAGTCCTAACACTGACCCTCACCCGAAACCTTACCCTCACCCGTGCCCTAATCTTAACCAGGACACCAAGACTAACTCGTTCCCTCACACGTACGCTAACACTAAACCGCAGCGGTACCCTAACCTGTACACTAATCCCTCGCCATTCCCTAACCCTAACCCTCACCTGAAACCTAACCATGACACCCACCCGAAACTTTACCCTCACCCGTGTCCTAATTTTAACCAGTACATCAACACTAACTCATGCCCTCTAACGTATGCAAACCCTAAGCCATTGCCGTACCCTAACCTGTACCCTAATCAATCCCCATTCCCTAACCCTAACCCTAACCCTAACCCTTAACGTGACCCTCTTCCGAGGCCTTATCCTCACCCGTTCCCTAATCGTAAGCAGTACACTAACACTAACTAGTGACCTCACACGAACGCTAAACCTTAAGCGTTGTGGTACCCTAAACTGTGCCCTAATATCTCCCCATTCCCTAACCCTAACCCTAACCCGAATTCTATCCCTGACCCTCACCCGAAACCTTACCCTCACCCGTGCCCTAATCTTAACCAGGACACCAACACTAACACATGCCCTCACACGTATGCTAACCCTTAATCGTTGTCGTACCCTAAACTGTACCCTAATCCCTCCCCATTCCCTAACCCTAACCCTAACCCGAATCCTAACCCTGACCCTCACCTGAAGCCTTACCCTCACCCGTGCCCTAATCTTAACCAGGACACCAACACTAACTCATGCCCTCACACGAACGCTAACCCTTACGCACTGTCGTACACTAAATTGTACCCTAATCCCTCCCCATTCCTTAACACTAACCCTAACCCCATCCCTAAACCTGACCCACGTCCGATGCCCTACCTTAACCAATGCCCTAATCTTAACCAGTACACAAACACTACCTCATGGCCTCACACGTACGCTAACCCTTAAGCACTGTCGTACCCTAACCTGTACCCTAATCCCTCTCCATTCCCTAACCCTAACCCTAACCTGAAACCTAACCATGACACTCACCGGAAACTTTACCCTCACCCGTGTCCTAATTTTAACCAGTACATCAACACTAACCCATGCCCTCTAACGTATGCTAACCCTAAGCCATTGCCGTACCCTAACCTGTACCCTAATCAATCCCCATTCCCTAACCCTAACCCTAACCCTAACCCTTAACGTGACCCTCTTCCGAGGCCTTACCCTCACCCGTGCCCTAATCGTAAGCAGTACACTAACACTAACTATTGACCTCACACGTATGCTAAACCTTAAGCGTTGTGGTACCCTAAACTTTGCCCTAAAAACTGCCCATTCCCTAACCCTAACCCTAACCCGAATTCTATCCCTGACCCTCACCCGAAACCTTACCCTCACCCGTGCCCTAATCTTAACCAGGACACCAACACTAACTCGTGCCCTCACACGTACGCTAACCCTTAATCGTTGTCGTACCCTAAACTGTACCCTAATCCCTCCCTATTCCCTAACCCTAACCCTAACCCGAATCCTAACCCTGACCCTCACCTGAAATCTTACCCTCACCCGTGCCCTAATCTTAACCAGGACACTAACACTAAACCTGGCCCTCACACGAATGCTAACCCTTAAGCACTGTCGTACCCTAAGCTGTACCCTAATCCCTCTGCATTCCTTAACCCTAACCC
The DNA here is from genome assembly GCA_036417435.1 of Inia geoffrensis. NCBI lineage: Eukaryota > Metazoa > Chordata > Mammalia > Artiodactyla > Iniidae > Inia > Inia geoffrensis. The sequence goes on from JAZAQT010000186.1 coordinate 18,946, forward strand.
TAACCCGAATCCTAACACTGACCCTCACCCGAAGCCTTACCCTCACCCGTGCCCTAATCTTAAACAGGACACCAACACTAACTCGTGCCCTCACACGTACGCTAAACCTTAAGCGTTGTCGTACCCTAAGCTGTACCCTAATCCCTCCCCATTCCTTAACCCTAACCCTAACCCCATCCCTAAACCTGACCCACGTCCGATGCCCTACCCTAACCAATGCCCTAATCTTAACCAGTACACAAACACTAACTCATGCCACAAAACGTATGTTAACCCTTAAGCATTGTCGTACCCTATCCTGTACCCTAATCCCTCCCCATTCTGAAAACCTAACCCTAAGCGAAACCCTGAACGTGACCCTTTTCCGAGGCCTTACCCTCATCGGTGCCCTTGTTTCAACCAGTACACCAACACTAACTCATGCCCTCACACTTACGCTAACACTTAAGCATTCTCGTACCCTAACCTGTACCCTAATTCCTCTCCATTCCCTAAACCTAACCCTAACCCGAATCCTAACCCTGACCCTCACCCGAAGCCTTACCCTCACCCGTGCCCTAATCTTAACCAGGACACCAAGACTAACTCGTGCCCTCAAACGTTCGCTAACACTAAACCGCAGCGGTAACCTAACCTGTACCCTAATCCCTCTCTATTCCCTAACCCTAACCCTAACCTGAAACCTAACCATGACACTCACCCGAAACTTTACCCTCACCCGTGTCCTAATTTTAACCAGTACATCAACACTACCCCATGCCCTCTAACGTACGCCAACCCTAAGCCATTGCCGTACCCTAACCTGTACCCTAATCAATCCCCATTCACTAACCCTAACCCTAACCCTAACCCTAACCCTTAACGTGACCCTCTTCCGAGGCCTTACCCTCACCCGTGCCCTAATCGTAAGCAGTACACTAACACTAACTAGTGACCTCACACGTACGCTAAACCTTAAGCGTTGTGGTACCCTAAACTGTGCCCTAATATCTCCCCATTCCCTAACCCTAACCCTAACCCGAAATCTATCCCTGACCCTCACCCGAAACCTTAACCTCACCCGTGCCCTAATCTTAACCAGGACACCAACACTAACTTGTGCCCTCACACGTACGTTAACCCTTAATCGTTGTCGTACCCTAAACTGTACCCTAATCCCTCCCCATTCCCTAACCCTAACCCTAACTCGAATCCTAACCCTGACCCTCACCTGAAGCCTTACCCTCACCCGTGCCCTAATCTTAACCAGGACACTAACACTAAACCTTGCCCTCACACGAACGCTAACCCTTAAGCACTGTCGTACCCTAAGCTGTACCCTAATCCCTCTGCATTCCTTAACCCTAACCCTAACCCGAATCCTAACCCTGACCCTCACCCGAAGCCTTACCCTCACCCGTGCCCTAATCTTTACCAGGACACCAACACTAACGCGTGCCCTCACACGTACGCTAAACCTTAAGCGTTGTCGTACCCTAAATTGTACCCTAATCCCTCCCCATTCCTAAACCCTAACCCTAACCCCATCCCTAAACCTGACCCACCTCCGATGCCCTACCCTAACCAGTGCCCTAATTTTAACCAGTACACAAACACTAACTCATGCCCTCAAACGTACGCTAACCCTTAAGCATTGTCGTACCCTATCCTGTACCCTAATCCCTCCCCATTCCCTAACCCTAACCCTAAGCGAAACCCTGAACGTGACCCTTTTCCGAGGCCTTACCCTCATCGGTGCCATTGTCTTAACCAGTACACCAACACTAACTCGTGCCCTCACACTTACGCTAACCCTTAAGCATTGTCGTACCCTAACCTGTACCCTAATCCCTCTCCATTCCCTAACCCGAAACCTAACCCGAATCCTAACCCTGACCCTCACCAGAAGCCTTACCCTCACCCGTGCCCTAATCTTAACCAGGACACCAAGACTAACTCGTGCCCTCACACGTACACTAACACCTAACCGCAGCGGTACCCTAACCTGTACCCTAAGCCCTCTCCATTCCCTAACCCTAACCCTAACCTGAAACCTAACCATGACACTCACCCGAAACTAAAACCTCACCGCTGTCCTAATTTTAACCAGTACATCAACACTAACCCATGCCCTCTAACGTACGCTAACCCTAAGCCATTGCCGTACCCTAACCTGTACCCTAATCAATCCCCATTCCCTAACCCTAACCCTAAACCTAACCCTTAACGTGACCGTCTTCCGAGGCCTTACCCTAACCCGTGCCCTAATCGTAAGCAGTACACTAACACTAACTCGTGCCCTCACACGTACGCTAACCCTTAATCATTGTCGTACCCTAACCTGTACCCCAATCCCTCTCCATTCCCTAACCCTAACCCTAACCTGAAACCTAACCATGACACTCACCCGAAACTTTACCCTCACCCGTGTCCTAATTTTAACCAGTACATCAACACTAACCCATGCCCTCTAACGTATGCCAACCCTAAGCCATTGCTGTACCCTAAACTGTACCCTAATCAATCCCCATTCCCTAACCCTAACCCTAACCCTAACCCTTAACGTGACCCTCTTCCGAGTCCTTACCCTCACCCGTGCCCTAATCGTAAGCAGTACACTAACACTAACTAGTGACCACACACGTACGCTAAACCTTAAGCGTTGTGGTACCCTAAACTGTGCCCTAATATCTCCCCATTCCCTAACCCTAACCCTAACCCGAATTCTATCCCTGACCCTCACCCGAAACCTTACCCTCACCCGTGCCCTAATCTTAACCAGGACACCAACACTAACTTGTGCCCTCACACGTACGCTAACCCTTAATCGTTGTCTTACCCTAAACTGTACCCTAAACCCTCCCCATTCCCTAACCCTAACCCTAACCCGAATCCTAACCCTGACCCTCACCTGAAGCCTTACCCTCACCCGTGCCCTAATCTTAACCAGGACACTAACACTAAACCTTGCCCTCACACGAACGCTAATCCTTAAGCACTGTCGTACCCTAAGCTGTACCCTAATCCCTCTGCATTCCTTAACCCTAACCCTAACCCGAATCCTAACCTTGACCCTCACCCGAAGCCTTACCCTCACCCGTGCCCTAACCTTAACCAGGACACCAACACTAACTCGTGCACTCACACGTACGCTAAACCTTAAGCGTTGTCGTACCCTAAATTGTACCCTAATCCCTCCCCATTCCATAACCCTAACCCTAACCCCATCCCTAAACCTGACCCACTTCCGATGCCCTACCATAACCAATGCCCTAATCTTAACCAGTACACAAACACTAACTCATGCCCTCAAACCTACGCTAACCCTTAAGCATTGTCGTACCCTATCCTGTACCCTAATCCCTCCCCATTCTCTAACCCTAACCCTAAGCCAAACCCTGAACGTAACCCTTTTCCGAGGCCTTACCCTCATCGGTGCCGTTGTCTTAACCAGTACACCAACACTAACTCGTGCCCTCACACTTACGCTAACCCTTAAGCATTGTCGTACCCTAACCGGTACCCTAATCCCTCTCCATGCCCTATCCCTAACCCTAACCCGAATCCTAACCCTGACCCTCACCCGAAGCCTTACCCTCACCCGTGCCGTAATCTTAACCAGGACACCAACACTAACTTGTGCCCTCTCACGTACGCTAACCCTTAATCGTTGTCGTACCCTAAACTGTACCCTAATCCCTCTCCATTCCCTAAACCTAACCCTAACCTGAAACCTAACCATGACACTCACCCGAAACTTTACCCTCACCCCTGTCCTAATTTTAACCAGTACATCAACACTAACCCATGCCCTCTAACGTACGCTAACCCTAAGCCATTGCCGTACACTAACCTGTACCCTAATCAATCCCCATTCCCTAACCCTAACACAAACCCTAACCCTTAACGTGACCCTCTTCCGAGGCCTTACCCTCACCCGTGCCCTAATCGTAAGCAGTACACAAACACTATCTAGTGACCTCACATGTACGCTAAACATTAAGCGTTGTGGTACCCTAAACTGTGCCCTAATATCTCCCCATTCCCTAACACTAACCCTAACCCGAATTCTATCCCTGACCCTCACCCGAAACCTTACCTTCACCCGTGCCCTAATCTTAACCAGGACAACAACAATAACTCGTGCCCTCACACGTACGCTAAACCTTAAGCGTTGTCGTACCCTAAATTATACCCTAATCCCTCCCCATTCCTTAACCCTAACCCTAACCCCATCACTAAACCTGACCCACTTCCGATGCCCTACCCTAACCAATGCCCTAATCTTAACCAGTACACAAACACTAACTCATGCCCAAAAACGTACGTTAACCCTTAAGCATTGTCGTACCCTATCCTGTACCCTAATCCCTCCCCATTCCGAAACACTAACCCTAAGCGAAACCCTGAACGTGACCCTTTTCCGAGGCCTTACCCTCATCGGTGCCCTTGTCTTAACCAGTACACCAACACTAACTCATGCCCTCACACTTACACTAACCCTTAAGCATTGTCGTACCCTAACCTGTACCCTAATCCCTCTCCTTTCCCGAACCCTAACCCTAACCCGAATCCTAACCCTGACCCTCACCCGAAGCCTTACCCTCACCCGTGCCCTAATCTTAACCAGGACACCAAGACTAACTCGTGCCCTCACACGTACGCTAACACTAAATCGCAGCGGTACCCTAACCTGTACCCTAATCCCTCTCCATTCCCTAACCCTAACCCTAACCTGAAACCTAACCATGACACTCACCCGAAACTAAAACCTCACCCCTGTCCTAATTTTAACCAGTACATCAACACTAACCCATGCCCTCTAACGTACGCTAACCCTAAGCCATTGCCGTACCCTAACCTGTACCCTAATCAATCCCCATTCCCTAACCCTAACCCTAACCCTAACCCTTAACGTGACCCTCTTCCGAGGCCTTACCCTCACCCATGCCCTAATCATAAGCAGTACACTAACACTAACTAGTGACCTCACACGTACGCTAAACCTTAAGCGTTGTGGTACCCTAAACTGTGCCCTAATATCTCCCCATTGCCTAACCCTAAACCTAACCCGAATTCTATCCCTGACCCTCACCCGAAACCTTACCCTCACCCGTGCCCTAATCTTAACCAGGGCACGAACACTAACTCGTGCCCTCACAAGTACGCTATCACTAAACCGCAGCGGTACCGTAACCTGTACCCTAATCCCTCTCCATTCCCTAACCCTAACCCTAACCTGAAACAACCATGACACTCACCCGAAACTTTACCCTCACCCATGTCCTAATTTTAACCAGTACATCAACACTAACTCATGCCCTCTAACGTACGCTAACCCTAAGCAATTGCCGTACCCTAACCTGTACCCTAATCAATCCCCATTCCCTAACCCTAACCCTAACCCTAACCCTTAACTTGACCCTCTTCCGAGACCTTATCCTCACCCGTGCCCTAATCGTAAGCAGTACACTAACACTAACTAGTGACCTCACACGTACGCAAAACCTTAAGCGTTGTGGTACCCTAAACTGTGCCTTAATATCTCCCCATTCCCTAACCCTAACCCTAACCCGAATTCTAACCCTGACCCTCACCCGAAACCTTACCCGCACCCGTGCCCTAATCTTAACCAGGACACCAACACTAACTCGTGCCCTCACACGTACGTTAACCCTTAATCGTTGTCATACCCTAAACTGTACCCTAAACCCTCCCCATTCCCTAACCCTAACCCTAACCCGAATCCTAACCCTGACCCTCACCTGAAGCCTTACCCTCACCCGTGCCCTAATCTTAACCAGGACACTAACACTAACACCTGCCCTCACATGAACGCTAACCCTTAAGCACTGTCGTACCATAAGCTCTACCCTAATCCCTCTGCATTCCTTAACCCTAACCCTAACACGAATCCTAACCCTGACCCTCACCCGAAGCCGTACCCTCACCCGTGCCCTAATCTTAACCAGGACACCAACACTAACTCGTGCCCTCACACGTACGCTAAACCTTAAGCGTTGTCGTACCCTAAATTGTACCCTAATCCCTCCCCATTCCTTAACCCTAACCCTAACCGCATCCCTAAACCTGACCCACGTCCGATGCCCTACCCTAACCAATGCCCTAATTTTAACCAGTACACAAACACTAACTCATGCCCTCAAACGTACTTTAACCCTTAAGCATTGTCGTACCCAATCCTCTACCCTAATCCCTCCCCATTCCCTAACCTTAACCCTAAGTGAAACCCTGAACGTGACCCTTTTCCGAGGCCTTACCCTCATCGGTGCCTTTGTCTTAACCAGTACACCAACACTAACTCGTGCCCTCACACTTACGCTAACCCTTAAGCATTGTCGTACCCTAACCTGTACCCTAATCCCTCTCCTTTCCCGAACCCTAACCCTAACCCTAACCCGAATCCTAACCCTGACCCTCACCCGAAGCCTTACACTCACCTGTGACCTAATCTTAACCAGGACACCAAGACTAACTTGTGCCCTCACATGTACGCTAACACTAAACCGCAGCGGTACCCTAACCTGTACCCTAATCCCTCTCCATACCCTAACCCTAACCCTAACCTGAAACCTAACCATGACACTCACCCGAAACTTTACCCTCACCCCTGTCCTAATTTTAACCAGTACATCAACACTAACCCATGCCCTCTAACGTATGCTAACCCTAAGCCATTGCCGTGCAGTAACCTGTACCCTAATCAATCCCCATTCCCTAACCCTAACCCAAACCCTAACCCTTAACGTGACCCTCTTCCGAGGCCTTACTCTCACCCATTCCCTAATCGTAAGCAGTACACTAACACTAAGTAGTGACCTCACATGTACGCTAAACCTTAAGCGCTGTGGAACCCTAAACTGTGCCCTAATATCTCCCCATTCCCTAACCCTAACCCTAACCCGAATTCTATCCCTGAACCTCACCCGAAACCTTACTCTCACCCGTGCCCTAATCTTAACCAGGACACCAACACTAACTCATGCCCTCACACGTACGCCCAACCTTAATCATTGTCGTACCCTAAACTGTACCCTAATCCCTCCCCATTCCCTAACCCTAACCCTAACCCGAATCCTAACCCTGACCCTCACCCGAAGCCTTACCCTCACCCGTGCCCTAATCTTAACCAGGACACCAACAATAACTCGTGCCCTCACACGTACGCTAAACCTTAAGCGTTGTCGTACCCTAAATTATACCCTAATCCCTCCCCATTCCTTAACCCTAACCCTAACCCCATCCCTAAAACTGACCCACGTCCGATGCCCTACCCTAACCAATGCCCTAATCTTAACCAGTACACAAACACTAACTCATGCCCTCAAACGTACGTTAACCTTTAAGCATTGTCGTACCCTATCCTCTACCCTAATCCCTCCCCATTCCCTAACCCTAACCTTAAGCGAAACCCTGAACGTTACCCTTTTCCGAGGCCTTACCCTCATCGGTGCCGTTGTCTTAACCAGTACACCAACACTAACTAGTGCCCTCACACTTACGCTAACCCTTAAGCATTGTCGTACCCTAACCTGTACCCTAATCCCTCTCCATTCCCTAACCCTAACCCTAACCCGAATCCTAACCCTGACCCTCACCCGAAGCCTTACCCTCACCCGTGCCCTAATCTTAACCAGGACACCAAGACTAACTCGTGCCCTCAAACGTACGCTAACACTAAACCGCAGTGGTACCCTAACTTGTACCCTAATCCCTCTCCATTCCCTAACCCTAACCCTAACCTGAAACCTAACCATGACACTCACCCGAAACTTTACCCTCACCCGTGTCCTAATTTTACACAGTACATCAACACTAACCCATGCCCTCTAACGTACGCCAACCCTAAGCCATTGCCGTACCATAACCTGTACCATAATCAATCCCCATTCCCTAACCCTAACTCTAACCCTTAACGTGATCCTCTTCCGTGGCCTTATCCTCACCCGTGCCCTAATCGCAAGCAGTACACTAACACTAACTAGTGACCTCATACGTACGCTAAGCTTTAAGCGTTGTGGTACCCTAAACTGTGCCCTAATATCTCCCCATTCCCTAACCCTAACCCTAACCCGAATTCTATCCCTGACCCTCAACCGAAACCTTACCCTCACCCGTGCCCTAATCTTAACCAGTACACCAACACTAACTCGTGCCCTCACATGTACGGTAACCCTTAATCGTTGTCGTACCCTAAACTGTACCCTAATCCCTCCCCATTCCCTAACCCTAACCCTAACCCGAATCCTAACCCTGACCCTCACCTGAAACCTTACCCTCACCCGTGCCCTAATCTTAACCAGGACACTAACACTAACCCTTGCCCTCACACGAACGCTAACCTTTAAGCAGTGTCGTACCCTAAGCTGTACCCTAATCCCTCTGGATTCCTTAACCCTAACCCTAACACGAATCCTAACCCTGATCATCACCCGAATACTTACCCTCACCCGTGCCCTAATCTTAACCAGGACACCAACACTAACTCGTCCCCTCACACGTACGCTAAACCTTAAGCGTTTTTGTACCCTAAATTGTACCCTAATTCCTCCCCATTCCTTAACCCTAACCCTAACCCCATCCCTAAACCTGACCCACGTCCGATGCCCTACCCTAACCAATGCCCTAATCTTAACCAGTACACAAACACTACTTCATGCCCTCAACCGTACGTTAACCATTAAGCATTGTCGTACCCTATCCTGTACCCTAATCCCTCCCCATTCCCTAACCCTAACCCTAAGCGAAACCCTGAACGTGACCCTTTTCCGAGGCCTTACCCTCATCGGTGCCCTTGTCTTAACCAGTACACCAACACTAACTCGTGCCCTCACACTTACGCTAACCCTTAAGCATTGTCGTACCCTAACCTGTACCCTAATCCCTCTCCATTCCCTAACCCGAACCCTAACCCGAATCCTAACCCTGACCCTCACCAGAAGCCTTACCCTCACCCGTGCCCTAATCTTAACCAGGACACCAAGACTAACTCGTGCCCTCACACGTACGCTAACACCTAACCGCAGCGGTACCCTAACCTGTACCCTAATCCCTCTCCATTCCCTAAGCCTAACCCTAACCTGAAACCTAACCATGACACTCACCCGAAACTTTACCCTGACCCCTGTCCTAATTTTAACCAGTACATCAACACTAACCCATGCCCTCTAACGTAAGCTAACCCTAAGCCATTGCCGTACCCTAACCTGTACCCTAATCAATCCCCATTCCCTAACCCTAACCCTAACCCTAACCCTTAACGTTACCCTCTTTCGAGGCCTTACCCTCACCCGTGCCCTAATCGTAAGCAGTACACTAACACTAACTAGTGACCTCACACGTACGCTAAACCTTAAGCGTTGTGGTACCCTAAACTGTGCCCTAATATCTCCCCATTCCCTAACCCTAACCCTAACACGAATTCTATCCCTGACCCTCACCTGAAACCTTACCCTCACCCGTGCCCTAATCTTAACCAGGACACCAACACTAACTCATGCCCTCACAAGTACCCCAACCCTTAATCGTTGCCGTACCCTAAACTGTACCCTAATCCCTCCCCATTCCCTAACCCTAACCCTAACCCGAATACTAACCCTGACCCTCACCTGAAGCCTTACCCTCACCCGTGCCCTAATCTTAACCAGGACACTAACACTAACCCTTGCCCTCACACGAACGCTAACCATTAAGCACTGTCGTACCCTTAGCTGTACCCTAATCCCTCTGCATTCCTTAGCCTTAACACTAACTCGAATCCTAACCCTGACCCTCACAGGAAGTCTTACCCTCACCCGTGCCCTAATCTTAACCAGGACACCAACACTAACTCGTGCCCTCACACGTACGCTAAACCTTAAGCGTTGTCGTACGCTAAATTGTGCCCTAATCCCTCCCCATTCCTTAACCCTAACCCTAACCCTATCCCTAAACCTGACCCACTTCCGATGCCCTACCCTAACCAATGCCCTAATCTTAACCAGTACACAAACACTAACTCATGCCCCAAAACGTATGTTAACCCTTAAGCATTGTCGTACCCTATCCTGTACCCTAATCCCTCCCCATTCCGAAACCCTAACCCTAAGCGAAACCCTGAACGTGACCCTTTTCCGAGGCCTTACCCTCATCGGTGCCCTTGTCTTAACCAGTACACCAACACTAACTCATGCCCTCACACTTACGCTAACACTTAAGCATTTTCGTACCCTAACCTGTACCCTAATCCCTCTCCTTTCCCGTACCCTAACCCTAACCCGAATCCTAACCCTGACTCTCACCCGAAGCCTTACCCTCACCCGTGCCCTAATCTTAACCAGGACACCAAGACTAACACGTGCCCTAACACGTACGCTAACGCTAAACCGCAGCGGTACCCTAACCTGTACCCTAATCCTTCTCCATTCCCTAAACCTAACCCTAACCTGAAACCTAACCATGACACTCACCCGAAACTTTACCCTCACCCCTGTCCTAATTTTAACCAGTACATCAACACTAACCCATGCCCTCTAACGTACGCTAACCCTAAGCCATTGCCGTACCGTAACCTGTAACCTAATCAATCCCCATTCCCTAACCCTAACCCTAACCCTAACCCTTAACGTGACCCTCTTCCGAGGCCTTACCCTCACCCGTGCCCTAATCGTAAGCAGTACACTAACACTAACTAGTGACCTCACACGTACGCTAAATATTAAGCGTTGTGGTACCCTAAACTGTGCCCTAATATCTCCCCATTCCCTAACCCTAACCCTAACCCGAATTCTATCCCTGACCCTCAACCGAAACCTTACCCTCACCCGTGCCCTAATCTTAACCAGGACACCAACACTAACTCGTGCCCTCACATGTACGGTAACCCTTAATCGTTCTCGTACCCTAAACTGTACCCTAATCCCTCCCCATTCCCTAACCCTAACCCTAACCCGAATCCTAACCCTGACCCTCACCTGAAACCTTACCCTCACCAGTGCCCTAATCTTAACCAGGACACTAACACTAACACTTGCCCTCTCACGAACGCTAACCCTTAAGCACTGTCGTACCCTAAGCTGTACCCTAATCCCTCTGCATTCCTTAACCCTAACCCTAACACGAATCCTAACCCTGACCCTCACCCGAAGCCTTACCCTCACCCGTGCCCTAATCTTAACCAGGACACCAACACTAACTCGTGCCCTCACACGTACGCTAAACCTTAAACGTTGTCGTACCCTAAATTGTACCCTAATCCCTCCCCATTCCTTAACCCTAACCCTAACCCCATCCCTAAACCTGACCCACGTCCGATGCCCTACCCTAACCAATGCCCTAATCTTAACCAGTACACAAACACTACCTCATGCCCTCAAACGTACGTTAACCCTTTAGCATTGTTGTACCCTAACCTGTACCCTAATCCCTCCCCATTCCCTAACCCTAACCCTAAGCGAAACCCTGAACGTGACCCTTTTCCGAGGCCTTACCCTCATAGGTGACTTTGTCTTAAACAGTACACCAACACTAACTCGTGCCCTCACACTTACGCTAACCCTTAAGCATTGTCGTACCCTAACCTGTACCCTAATCCCTCTCCATTCCCTAACCCTAACCCTAACCTGAAACCTAACCATGACACTCACCGGAAACTTTACCCTCACCCGTGTCCTAATTTTAACCAGTACATCAACACTAACCCATGCCCTCTAACGTATGCTAACCCTAAGCCATTGCTGTACCCTAACCTGTACCCTAATCAATCCCCATTCCCTAACCCTAACCCTAACCCTAACCCTTAACGTGACCCTCTTCCGAGGCCTTACCCTCACCCGTGCCCTAATCGTAAGCAGTACACTAACACTAACTATTGACCTCACACGTATGCTAAACCTTAAGCGTTGTGGTACCCTAAACTTTGCCCTAATAACTCCCAATTCCCTAACCCTAACCCTAACCCGAATTCTATCCCTGACCCTCACCCGAAACCTTACCCTCACCCGTGCCCTAATCTTAACCAGGACACCAACACTAACTCGTGCCCTCACACGTACGCTAACCCTTAATCGTTGTCGTACCCTAAACTGTACCCTAAACCCTCTCCATTCCCTAACCCTAACCCTAACCCGAATCCTAACCCTGACCCTCACCTGAAATCTTACCCTCACCCGTGCCCTAATCTTAACCAGGACACTAACACTAACCCTTGCCCTCACACGAATGCTAACCCTCAAGCACTGTCGTACCCTAAGCTGTACCCTAATCCCTCTGCATTCCTTAACCCTAACCCTAACCCGAAACCTAACCCTGACCCTCACCCGAAGCCTTACCCTCACCCGTGCCCTAATCTTAACCAGGACACCAACACTAACTAGTGCCCTCACAAGTATGCTAAACCTTAAGCGTTGTCGTACCCTAAATTATACCCTAATCCCTCCCCATTCCTTAACCCTAACCCTAACCCCATCCCTAAACCTGACCCACGTCCGATGCCCTAACCTAACCAATGCCCAAACCTTAACCAGTACACAAACACTAACGCATGCCCTCAAACGTACGTAAACCCTTAAGCATTTTCGTACCCTATCCTCTACCCTAATCCCTCTCCATTCCCTAACCCTAACCCTAAGCAAAACCCTGAATGTGACCCTTTTCCGAGGCCTTACCCTCATCGGTGCCCTTGTCTTAACCACTACACCAACACTGACTTGTGCCCTCACACTTACGCTAACCCTTAGCATTGTCGTACCCTAAACTGTACCCTAACCCTTCTCCATTCCCTAACCCGAACTCTAACCCGAATCCTAACCCTGACCCTCACCAGAAGCCTTACACTCACCCGTGCCCTAATCTTAACCAGGACACCAAGACTAACTCGTGCCCTCACACGTACGCTAACACTAAACCGCAGCGGTACCCTAACCTGTACCCTAATCCCTCTCCATTCCCTAACCCTAACCCTAACCTGAAACCTAACCATGACACTCACCCGAAACTAAAACCTCACCCCTGTCATACTTTTAACCAGTACATCAACACTATCCCATGCCCTCTAACGTACGCTAACCCTAAGCCATTGCCATACCCTAACCTGTACCCTAATCAATCCCCATTCCCTAACCCTAACCCTAACCCTAACCCTTAACGTGACCCTCTTCCGAGGCCTTACCCTCACCCGTGCCCTAATCGTAAGCAGTACACTAACACTAACTAGTGACCTCACAAGTACGGTAAACCTTAAGCGTTGTGGTACCCTAAACTGTGCCCTAATATCTCCCCATTCCCTAACCCTAACACTAACCCGAATTCTATCCCTGACCCTCACCCGAAACCTTACCCTCACCCGTGCCCTAATCTTAACCAGGACACCAACACTAACTCGTGCCCTCACACGTACGCCAACCATTAATCGTTGTCGTACCCTAAACTGTACCCTAATCCCTCCCCATTCCCTAACCCTAACCCTAACCCGAATACTAACCCTGACCCTCACCTGAAGCCTTACCCTCACCCGAGCCCTAATCTTAACCAGGACACTAACACTAACCCTTGCCCTCACACGAACGCTAACCCTTAAGCACTGTCGTACCCTAAGCTGTACAATAATCCCTCTGCATTCCTTAACCTTAACCCTAACACGAATCCTAACCCTGACCCTCACCCGAAGCCTTACCCTCACCCGTGCCCTAATCTTAACCAGGACACCAACACTAACTCGTGCCCTCACACGTACGCTAAACCTTAAGCGTTGTCGTACCCTAAATTGTACCCTAATCCCTCCCCATTCCTTAACCCTAACCCTAACCCCATCCCTAAACCTGACCCACTTCCGATGCCCTACCCTAACCAATGCCCTAATCTTAACCAGTACACAAACACTAACTCATGCCCAAAAACGTACGTTAACCCTTAAGCATTGTCGTACCCTATCCTGTACCCTAATCCCTCCCCATTCCGAAACCCTAACCCTAAGCGAAGCCCTGAACGTGACCCTTTTCCGAGGCCTTACCCTCATCGGTGCCCTTGTCTTAACCAGTACACCAACACTAACTCATGCCCTCACACTTACGCTAACACTTAAGCATTTTCGTACCCTAACCTGTACCCTAATCCATCTCCTTTCCCGAACCCTAACCCTAACCCGAATCCTAACCCTGACCCTCACCCGAAGCCTTACCCTCACCTGTGACCTAATCTTAACCAGGACACCAAGACTAACTTGTGCCCTCACATGTACGCTAACACTAAACCGCAGCGGTACCCTAACCTGTACCCTAATCCCTCTCCATTCCCTAACCCTAACCCTAACCTGAAACCTAACCATGACACTCACCCGAAACTTTAACCTCAGCCCTGTCCTAATTTTAACCAGTACATCAACACTAACCCATGCCCTCTAACGTATGCTAACCCTAAGCCATTGCCGTACACTAACCTGTACCCTAATCAATCCCCATTCCCTAACCCTAACCCAAACCCTAACCCTTAACGTGACCCTCTTCCGAGGCCTTACCCTCACCCGTGCCCTAATCGTAAGCAGTACACTAACACTAAATAGTGACCTCACATGTACGCTAAACATTAAGTGTTGTGGTACCCTAAACTGTGCCCTAATATCTCCCCATTCCCTAACCCTAACCCTAACCCGAATTCTATCGCTGACCCTCACCCGAAACCTTACTCTCACCCGTGCCCTAATCTTAACCATGACACCAACACTAACACGTGCCCTCACACGTACGCCCACCCTTAATCGTTGTCGTACCCTAAACTGTACCCTAATCCCTCCCCATTCCCTACCCCTAACCCTAACCCGAATCCTAACCCTGACCCTCACCCGAAGCCTTACCCTCACCCGTGCCCTAATCTTAACCAGGACACCAACACTAACTCGTGCCCTCACACGTACGCTAAACCTTAAGCGTTGTCGTACCCTAAATTATACCCTAATCCCTCCCCATTCCTTAACCCTAACCCTAACCCCATCCCTAAACCTGACCCACGTCCGATGCCCTACCCTAACCAATGCCCTAATCTTAACCAGTACACAAACACTAACTCATGCCCTCAAACGTACGTTAACCTTTAAACATTGTCGTACCCTATCCTCTACCCTAATCCCTCCCCATTCCCTAACCGTAACCCTAAGCGAAACCCTGAACGTGACCCTTTTCCGAGGCCTTACCCTCATCGGTGGCCTTGTCTTAACCAGTACACCAACACTAACTCGTGCCCTCACACTTACGCTAACCCTTAAGCATTGTCGTACCCTAACCTGTACCCTAATCCCTCTCCATTCCCTAACCCTAACCCTAACCCGAATCCTAACCCTGACACTCACCCGAAGCCTTACCCTCACCCGTGCCCTAATCTTAACCAGGACACCAAGACTAACTCGTGCCCTCACACGTACGCTAACACTAAACCGCAGCGGTACCCTAACCTGTACCCTAATCCCTCTCCATTCACTAACCCTAACCCTAACCTGAAACCTAACCATGACCCTCACCCAAAACTTTACCCTCACTCCTGTCTTAATTTTAACCAGTACATCTACACTAACCCATGCCCTCTAACGTATGCTAACCCTAAGCCATTGCCGTACCCTAACCTGTACCCTAGTCAATCCCCATTCCCTAACCCTAACCCTAACCCTAACCCTTAACGTGACCCTCTTCCGAGGCCTTAACCTCACCCGTGCCCTAATCGTAAGCAGTACACTAACACTACCTAGTGACCTCACACGTACGCTAAACCTTAAGCGTTGTGGTGCCCTAAACTGTGCCCTAATATCTCCCCATTCCCTAACCCTAACCCTAACCCGAATTTTATCCCTGACCCTCACCCGAAACCTTACCCTCACCCGTGCCCTAATCTTAACCAGGACACCAACACTAACTCGTGCCCTCACACGTACGCTAAACCTTAAGCGTTGTTGTACCCTAAATTGTACCCTAATAACTCCCCATTCCTTAACCCTAACCCTAACCCCATCCCTAAACCTGACTCACTTCCGATGCCCTACCCTAACCAATGCCCTAATCTTAACCAGTACACAAACACTAACTCATGCCCAAAAACGTACGTTAACCCTTAAGCATTGTCGTACCCTATCCTGTACCCTAATCCCTCCCCATTCTGAAACACTAACCCTAAGCGAAACCCTGAACGTGACCCTTTTCCGAGGCCCTACCCTCATCGGTGCCCTTGTCTTAACCAGTACACCAACACTAACTCATGCCCTCACACTTACGCTAACCCTTAAGCATTGTCGTACCCTAACCTGTACCCTAATCCCTCTCCTTTCCCGAACCCTAACCCTAAACCGAATCCTAACCCTGACCCTCACCCGAAGCCTTAACCTCACCTGTGACCTAATCTTAACCAGGACACCAAGACTAACTTGTGCCCTCACATGTACGCTAACACTAAACCGCAGCGGTACCCTAACCTGTACCCTAATCCCTCTCCATTCCCTAACCCTAACCCTAACCTGAAACCTAACCATGACACTCACCCGAAACTTTACCCTCACCCCTGTCCTAATTTTAACCAGTACATCAACACTAACCCATGCCCTCTAACGTATGCTAACCCTAAGCCATTGCCGTACACTAACCTGTACCCTAATCAATCCCCATTCCCTAACCCTAACCCAAACCCTAACCCTTAACGTGACCCTCTTCCGAGGCCTTACCCTCACCCGTGCCCTAATCGTAAGCAGTACACTGGCACTAACTAGTGACCTCACATGTACGCTAAACATTAAGCGTTGTGGTACCCTAAACTGTGCCCTAATATCTCCCCATTCCCTAACCCTAACCCTAACCCGAATTCTATCCCTGACCCTCACCCGAAACCTTACACTCACCCGTGCCCTAATCTTAACCAGGACTCCAACACTAACTCGTGCCCTCACACGTACGCCCACCCTTAATCGTTGTCGTACCCTAAACTGTACCCTAATCCCTCCCCATTCCCTAACCCTAACCATAACCCGAATCCTAACCCTGACCCTCACCCGAAGCCTTACCCTCACCCGTGCCCTAATCTTAACCAGGACACCAACAATAACTCGTGCCCTCACACGTACGCTAAACCTTAAGCGTTGTCGTACCCTAAATTATACCCTGATCCCTCCCCATTCCTTAACCCTAACCCTAACCCCATCCCTAAACCTGACCCACATCCGATGCCTTACCCTAACCAATGCCCTAATCTTAACCAGTACACAAACACTAACTCATGCCCTCAAACGTACGTTAATCTTTAAGCATTGTCGTACCCTATCCTGTACCATAATCCCTCCCCATTCCGAAACCCTAACCCTAAGCGAAACCCTGAACGTGACACTTTTCCGAGGCCTTACCCTCATCGGTGCCCTTGTCTTAACCAGTACACCAACACTAACTCGTGCCCTCACACTTATGCTAACCCTTAACCATTGTCGTACCCTAACCTGTACCCTAATCCCTCTCCATTCCGGAACCCTAAACCTAACCTGAATCCTAACCCTGACCCTCACCCGAAGCCTTACCCTCACCCGTGACCTAATCTTAACGAGGATATCAAGACTAACTTGTGCCCTCACATGTACGCTAACACTAAACCGCAGCGGTACCCTAACCTGTACCCTATTCCCTCTCCATTCCCTAACCCTAACCCTAAACTGAAACCTAACCATGACACTCACCCGAAACTTTACCCTCACTCCTGTCTTAATTTTAACCAGTACATCAACACTAACCCATGCCCTCTAACGTATGCTAACCCTAAGAAATTGCCGTACACTAACCTGTACCCTAATCCATCCCCATTCCCTAACCCTAACCCAAACCCTAACCCTTAACGTGACCCTCTTCCGAGGCCTTACCCTCACCCGTGCCCTAGTCGTAAGCAGTACACTAACACTAACTCGTGCCCTCACACGTACGCTAACCCTTAATCGTTGTCGTACCCTAAACTGTACCCTAGTCCCTCCCCATTCCCTAACCCTAACCCTAACCCGAATCCTAACCCTGACACTCACCTGAAGCCTTACCCTCACCCGTGCCCTAATCTTAACCAGGACACTAACACTAACCCTTGCCCTCACACGAACGCTAACCCTTAAGCACTGTCGTACCCTAAGCTGTACCCTAATCCCTCTGCATTCCTTAACCTTAACCCTAACACTAATCCTAAACCTGACCCTCACCCGAAGCCTTACCCTCACCCGTGCCCTAATCTTAACCAGGACACCAACACTAACTCATGCCCTCACACGTACGCTAAACCTTAAGCGTTGTCGTACCCTAAATTGTACCCTAATCCCTCGCCATTCCTTAACCCTAACCCTAACCCCATCCCTAAACCTGACCCACTTCCGATGCCCTACCCTAACCAATGCCCTAATCTTAACCAGTACACAAACACTAACTCATGCCCAAAAACGTACGTTAACCCTTAAGCATTGTTGTACCGTATCCTGTACTCTAATCCCTCCCCATTCCGAAACCCTAACCCTAAGCGAAACCCTGAACGTGTCCCTTTTCCGAGGCCTTACCCTCATCGGTGCCCTTGTCCTAACCAGTACACCAACACTAACTCATGCCCTCACACTTAAGCTAACCCTTAAGCATTGTCGTACCCTAACCTGTACCCTAATCCCTCTCCATTCCCTAACCCTAACCCTAACCCGAATCCTAACCCTGACCCTCACCCGAAGCCTTAACCTCACCCGTTCTCTAATCTTAACCAGGACACCAAGACTAACTCGTGCCCTCACACGTAAGCTAACACTAAACCGCAGCGGTACCCTAACCTGTACCCTAATCCCTCTCCATTCCCTTAACCTAACCCTAACCTGAAACCTAACCATGACACTCACCCAAAACTTTACCCTCACCCCTGTCCTAATTTTAACCAGTACATCAACACTAACACATGCCCTCTAACGTACGCTAACCCTAAGCCATTGCCGTACCCTAACCTGTACCCTAATCAATCCCCATTCCCTAACCCTAACCCTAACTCTTAACGTGACCCTCTTCCGAGGCCTTACCCTCACCCGTGCCCTAATCGTAAGCAGTACACTAACACTAACTAGTGACCTCACACGTACGCTAAACCTTAAGCGTTGTGGTACCCTAAACTGTGCCCTAATATCTCCCCATTCCCTAACCCTAACCCTAACCCGATTTCTATCCCTGACCCTCACCCGAAACCTTACCCTCACCCGTGCCCTAATCTTAACCAGGACACCAACACTAACTCGTGCCCTCACACGTACGCTAACCCTTAATCGTTGTCGTACCCTAAACTGTACCCTAATCCCTCCCCATTTTCTAACCTTAACCCTAACCCGAATCCTATCGCTGACCCTCACCTGAAGCCTTACCCTCACCCGTGCCCTAATCTTAACCAGGACACTAACACTAACACTTGCCCTCACACGAACGCTAACCCTTAAGCACTGTCGTACCCTAAGCTGTACCCTAATCCCTCTGCATTCCTTAACACTAACCCTAACACGAATCCTAACCCTGACCCTCACCCGAAGCCTTACCCTCACCCGTGCCCTAATCTTAACCAGGACACCAACACTAACTCGTGCCCTCACACGTACGCTAAACCTTAAGCGTTGTCGTACCCTAAATTGTACCCTAATCCCTCCCCATTCCTTAACCCTAACCCTAACCCCATCCCTAAACCTGACCCACGTCCGATGCCCTACCCTAACCAATGCCCTAACCTTAACCAGTACACAAACACTAACTCATGCCCAAAAACGTACGTTAACCCTTAAGCATTGTCGTACCCTATCCTGTATCCTAATCCCTCCCCATTCCGAAACCCTAACCCTAAGCGAAACCCTGAACATGACCCTTTTCCGAGGCCTTACCCTCATCGGTGCCCTTGTCTTAACCAGTACACCAACACTAACTCGTGCCCTCACACTTACGCTAACCCTTAAGCATTGTCGTACCCTAACCTGTACCCTAATCCCTCTCCTTTCCCGAACCGTAACCCTAACCCGAATCCTAACCCTAACCCTCACCCGAAGCCTTAACCTCACCTGTGACCTAATCTTAACCAGGACACCAAGACTAACTTGTGCCCTCACATGTACGCTAACACTAAACCGCAGCGGTACCCTAACCTGTACCCTAATCCCTCTCCATTCCCTAACCCTAACCCTAACCTGAAACCTAACCATGACACTCCCCCGAAACGTTACCCTCACCCCTGTCCTAATTTTAACCAGTACATCAACACTAACCCATGCCCTCTAACGTATGCTAACCCTAAGCCATTGCCGTACCCTAACCTGTACCCTAATCAATCCCCATTCCCTAACCCTAACCCAAACCCTAACCCTTAACGTGACCCTCTTCCGAGGCCTTACCCTCACCCGTGCCCTAATCGTAAGCAGTACACTGACACTAACTAGTGACCTCACATGTACGCTAAACATTAAGCGTTGTGGTACCCTAAACTGTGCCCTAATATCTCCCCATTCCCTAACCCTGACCCTAACCCGAATTCTATCCCTGACCCTCACCCGAAACCTTACTCTCACCCGTGCCCTAATCTTAACCAGGACACCAACACTAACTCGTGCCCTCACACGTACGCCCACCCTTAATCGTTGTCGTACCCTAAACTGTACCCTAATCCCTCCCCATTCCCTAACCCTAACCCTAACCCGAATTCTATCCCTGACCCTCACCTGAAGCCTTACTCTCACCCGTGCCCTAATCTTAACCAGGACACCAACACTAACTCATGCCCTCACACGTACGTTAACCCTTAAGCATTGTCGTACCCTATCCTGTACCCTAATCCCTCCCCATTCCGAAACCCTAACCCTAAGCGAAACCCTGAACGTGACCCTTTTCCGAGGCCTTACCCTCATCGGTGCCCTTGTCTTAACCAGTACACCAACACTAACTTGTGCCCACACACTTACGCTAACCCTTAAGCATTGGCGTACCCTAAACTGTACCCTAATCCCTCTCCATTCCCGAACCCTAACCCTAACCTGAATCCTAACCCTGACCCTCACCCGAAGCCTTACCCTCACCCGTGCCCTAATCTTAACCAGGACACTAACACTAACCCTTGCCCTCACACGAACGCTAACCCTTAAGCACTGTCGTACCCTAAGCTGTACCCTAATCCCTCTGCATTCCTTAACACTAACCCTAACACGAATCCTAACCCTGACCCTCACCCGAAGCCTTGCCCTCACCCGTGCCCTAATCTTAACCAGGACACCAACACTAACTCGTGCCCTCACACGTACGCTAAACCTTAAGCGTTTTCGTACCCTAAATTGTACCCTAATCCCTCCCCATTCCTTAACCCTAACCCTAACCCCATCCCTAAACCTGACCCACGTCCGATGCCCTACCCTAACCAATGTCCTAAACTTAACCAGTACACAAACACTAACTCATGCCGTCAAACGTACTTTATTCCTTAAGCATTGTCGTACCCTATCCTCTACCCTAATCCCTCCCCATTCCCTAACCCTAACCCTAAGCGAAACTCTGAACGTGACCCTTTTCCGAGGCCTTTCCCTCATCGGTGTCCTTGTCTTAAACAGTACACCAACACTAACTCGTGCCCTCACACTTACGCTAACCCTTAAGCATTGTCGTATCCTAACCTGCACCCTAATCCCTCTCCATTCCCTAACCCTAACCCTAACCTGAAACCTAACCATGACACTCACCCGAAACTTTACCCTCACCCATATCCTAATTTTAACCAGTACATCAACACTAACCCATACCCTCTAACGTATGCTAACCCTAAGCCATTGCCGTACCCTAACCTGTACCCTAATCAATCCCCATTCCATAACCCTAACCCTAACCCTAACCCTTAACATGACCCTCTTCCGAGGCCTTACCCTCACCCGTGCCCTAATCGTAAGCAGTACACTAACACTAATTAGTGACCTCACACGTAAGCTAAACCTTAAGCGTTGTGGTACCCTAAATTGTGCCCTAACATCTCCCCATTCCCTAACCCTAACCCTAACCCGAATTCTATCCCTGACCCTCACCCGAAACCTTACCCTCACCTGTGCCCTAATCTTAACCAGGACACCAACACTAACTCGTGCCCTCACACGTACGCTAACCCTTAATCGTTGTCGTACCCTAAACTGTACCCTTATCCCTCCCCATTCCCTAACCCTAACCCTAACCCGAATCCTAACCCTTACCCTCACCTGAAGCCTTACACTCACCCGTGCCCTAATCTTAACCAGGACACTAACACTAACCCTTGCCCTCACACGAACACTAACCCTTAAGCACTGTCGTACCCTAAGCTGTACCCTAATCCCTCTGCATTCCTTAACCTTAACCCTAACACGAATCCTAACCCTGACCCTCACCCGAAGCCTTACCCTCACCCGTGCCCTAATCTTAACCAGGACACCAACACTAACTCATGCCCTCACACGTACGCTAAACCTTAAGCGTTGTCGTACCCTAAATTGTACCCTAATCCCTCCCCATTCCTTAACCCTAACCCTAACCCCATCCCTAAACCTGACCCACTTCCGATGCCCTACCCTAACCAATGCCCTAATCTTAACCAGTACACAAACACTAACTCATGCCCAAAAACGTACGTTAACCCTTAAGCATTGTTGTACCCTATCCTGTACCCTAATCCCTCCCCATTCCGAAACCCTAACCCTAAGCGAAACCCTGAACGTGTCCCTTTTCCGAGGCCTTACCCTCATCGGTGCCCTTGTCTTAACCAGTACACCAACAATAACTCATGCCCTCACACTTAAGCTAACCCTTAAGCATTGTCGTACCCTAACCTGTACCCTAATCCCTCTCCATTCCCTAACCCTAACCCTAACCCGAATCCTAACCCTGACCCTCACCCGAAGCCTTAACCTCACCCGTTCTCTAATCTTAAACAGGACACCAAGACTAACTCCTGCCCTCACACGTAAGCTAACACTAAACCGCAGCGGTACCCTAACCTGTACCCTAATCCCTCTCCATTCCCTTAACCTAACCCTAACCTGAAACCTAACCATGACACTCACCAAAAACTTTACCCTCACCCCTGTCCTAATTTTAACCAGTACATCAACACTAACCCATGCCCTCTAACGTACGCTAACCCTAAGCCATTGCCGTACCCTAACCTGTACCCTAATCAATCCCCATTCCTTAACCCTAACCCTAACTCTTAACGTGACCCTCTTCCGAGGCCTTACCCTCACCCCTGCCCTAATCGTAAGCAGTACACTAACACTAACTAGTGACCTCACACGTACGCTAAACCTTAAGCGTTGTGGTACCCTAAACTGTGCCCTAATATCTCCCCATTCCCTAACCCTAACCCTAACCCGAATTCTATCCCTGAACCTCACCCGAAACCTTACCCTCACCCGTGCCCTAATCTTAACCAGGACACCAACACTAACTCGTGCCCTCACACGTACGCTAACCCTTAATCGTTGTCGTACCCTAAACTGTACCCTAATCCCTCCCCATTCCCTAACCTTAACCCTAACCCGAATCCTATCGCTGACCCTCACCTGAAGCCTTACCCTCACCCGTGCCCTAATCTTAACCAGGACACTAACACTAACACTTGCCCTCACACGAACGCTAACCCTTAAGCACTGTCGTACCCTAAGCTGTACCCTAATCCCTCTGCATTCCTTAACACTAACCCTAACACGAATCCTAACCCTGACCCTCACCCGAAGCCTTACCCTCACCCGTGCCCTAATCTTAACCAGGACACCAACACTAACTCGTGCCCTCACACGTACGCTAAACCTTAAGCGTTGTCGTACCCTAAATTGTACCCTAATCCCTCCCCATTCCTTAACCCTAACCCTAACCCCATCCCTAAACCTGACCCACGTCCGATGCCCTACCCTAACCAATGCCCTAATCTTAACCAGTACACAAACACTAACTCATGCCCAAAAACGTACGTTAACCCTTAAGCATTGTCGTACCCTATCCTGTACCCTAATCCCTCCCCATTCCGAAACCCTAACCCTAAGCGAAACCCTGAACATGACCCTTTTCCGAGGCCTTACCCTCATCGGTGCCCTTGTCTTAACCAGTACACCAACACTAACTCGTGCCCTCACACTTACGCTAACCCTTAAGCATTGTCGTACCCTAACCTGTACCCTAATCCCTCTCCTTTCCCGAACCCTAACCCTAACCCGAATCCTAACCCTGACCCTCACCCGAAGCCTTAACATCACCAGTGACCTAATCTTAACCAGGACACCAAGACTAACTTGTGCCCTCACATGTACGCTAACACTAAACCGCAGCGGTACCCTAACCTGTACCCTAATCCCTCTCCATTCCCTAACCCTAACCCTAACCTGAAACCTAACCATGACACTCCCCCGAAACGTTACCCTCACCCCTGTCCTAATTTTAACCAGTACATCAACACTAACCCATGCCCTCTAACGTATGCTAACCCTAAGCCATTGCCGTACCCTAACCTGTACCCTAATCAATCCCCATTCCCTAACCCTAACCCAAACCCTAACCCTTAACGTGACCCTCTTCCGAGGCCTTACCCTCACCCGTGCCCTAATCGTAAGCAGTACACTGACACTAACTAGTGACCTCACATGTACGCTAAACATTAAGCGTTGTGGTACCCTAAACTGTGCCCTAATATGTCCCCATTCCCTAACCCTGACCCTAACCCGAATTCTATCCCTGACCCTCACCCGAAACCTTACTCTCACCCGTGCCCTAATCTTAACCAGGACACCAACACTAACTCGTGCCCTCACACGTACGCCCACCCTTAATCGTTGTCGTACCCTAAACTGACCCTAATCCCTCCCCATTCCCTAACCCTAAACCTAACCCGAATCCTAACCCTGACACTCACCTGAAGCCTTACCCTCACCCGTGCCCTAATCTTAACCAGGACACCAACACTAACTCATGCCCTCACACGTACGTTAACCCTTAAGCATTGTCGTACCCTATCCTGTACCCTAATCCCTCCCCATTCCGAAACCCTAACCCTAAGCGAAACCCTGAACGTGACCCTTTTCCGAGGCCTTACCCTCATCGGTGCCCTTGTCTTAACCAGTACACCAACACTAACTCGTGCCCTCACACTTACGCTAACCCTTAAGCATTGGCGTACCCTAAACTGTACCCTAATCCCTCTCCATTCCCGAACCCTAACCCTAACCTGAATCCTAACCCTGACCCTCACCCGAAGCCTTACACTCACCCGTGCCCTAATCTTAACCAGGACACTAACACTAACCCTTGCCCTCACACGAACGCTAACCCTTAAGCACTGTCGTACCCTAAGCTGTACCCTAATCCCTCTGCATTCCTTAACACTAACCCTAACACGAATCCTAACCCTGACCCTCACCCGAAGCCTTGCCCTCACCCGTGCCCTAATCTTAACCAGGACACCAACACTAACTCGTGCCCTCACACGTACGCTAAACCTTAAGCGTTGTCGTACCCTAAATTGTACCCTAATCCCTCCCCATTCCTTAACCCTAACCCTAACCCCATCCCTAAACCTGACCCACGTCCGATGCCCTACCCTAACCAATGTCCTAATCTTAACCAGTACACAAACACTAACTCATGCCCTCAAACGTACTTTATTCCTTAAGCATTGTCGTACCCTATCCTCTACCCTAATCCCTCCCCATTCCCTAACCCTAACCCTAAGCGAAACCCTGAACGTGACCCTTTTCCGAGGCCTTTCCCTCATCGGTGTCCTTGTCTTAAACAGTACACCAACACTAACTCGTGCCCTCACACTTACGCTAACCCTTAAGCATTGTCGTACCCTAACCTGCACCCTAATCCCTCTCCATTCCCTAACCCTAACCCTAACCTGAAACCTAACCATGACACTCACCCGAAACTTTACCCTCACCCGTGTCCTAATTTTAACCAGTACATCAACACTAACCCATACCCTCTAACGTATGCTAACCCTAAGCCATTGCCGTACCCTAACCTGTACCCTAATCAATCCCCATTCCATAACCCTAACCCTAACCCTAACCCTTAACGTGACCCTCTTCCGAGGCCTTACCCTCACCCGTGCCCTAATCGTAAGCAGTACACTAACACTAATTAGTGACCTCACACGTAAGCTAAACCTTAAGCGTTGTGGTACCCTAAATTGTGCCCTAACATCTCCCCATTCCCTAACCCTAACCCTAACCCGAATTCTATCCCTGACCCTCACCAGAAACCTTACCCTCACCCGTGCCCTAATCTTAACCAGGACACCAACACTAACTCGTGCCCTCACACGTACGCTAACCCTTAATCGTTGTCGTACCCTAAACTGTACCCTTATCCCTCCCCATTCCCTAACCCTAACCCTAACCCGAATCCTAACCCTGACCCTCACCTGAAGCCTTACCCTCACCCGTGCCCTAATCTTAACCAGGACACTAACACTAACCCTTGCCCTCACACGAACACTAACCCTTAAGCACTGTCGTACCCTAAGCTGTACCCTAATCCCTCTGCATTCCTTAACCCTAACCCTAACACGAATCCTATCCCTGACCCTCACCCGAAGCCTTACCCTCACCCGTGCCCTAGTCTTAACCAGGACACCAACACTAACTCGTGCCCTCACACGTACACTAAACCTTAAACGTTGTCGTACCCTAAATTAAACCCTAATCCCTCCCCATTCCTTAACCCTAACCCTAAACCCATCCCTAAACCTGACCCACGTCCGATGCCCTACCCTAACCAATGCCCTAATCTTAACCAGTACACAAACACTAACTCATGCCTTCAAACGTACTTTAACCCTTAAGCATTGTCGTACCCTATCCTGTACACTAATCCCTCCCCATTCCCTAACCCTAACCCTAAGCGAAACCCTGAACGTGACCCTTTTCCGAGGCCTTACCCTCATCGGTGCCCTTGTCTTAACCAGTACACCAACACTGACTCGTGCCCTCACACTTACGCTAACCCTTAGCATTGTCGTACCCTAACCTGTACCCTAATCCCTCTCCATTCCCTAACCCGAACCCTAACCCGAATCCTAACCCTGACCCTCACCAGAAGCCTTACCCTCACCCGTGCCCTAATCTTAACAAGGACACCAAGACTAACTCGTGCCCTCACACGTACGCTAACACTAAACCGCAGCGGTACCCTAACCTGTACCCTAATCCCTCTCCATTCTCTAACCCTAACCCTATCCTGAAACCTAACCATGACACTCACCCGAAACTAAAACCTCACCACTGTCCTAATTATAACCAGTACATCAATACTAACCCATGCCCTCTAACGTACGCTAACCCTAAGCCATTGCCGTACCCTAACCTGTACCCTAATCAATCCCCATTCCCTAACCCTAACCCTAACCCTAACCATTAACGTGACCCTCTTCCGAGGCCTTACCCTCACCCGTGCCCTAATCGTAAGCAGTACACTAACACTAACTAGTGACCTCACACGTACGCTAAACCTTAAGCGTTGTGGTACCCTAAACTGTGCCCTAACATCTCCCCATTCCCTAACCCTAACTCGAATCCTAACCCTGACCCTCACCTGAAGCCTTACCCTCACCCGTGCCCTAATCTTAACCAGGACACTAACACTAACCCTTGCCCTCACACGAACACTAACCCTTAAGCACTGTCGTACCCAAAGCTGTACCCTAATCCCTCTGCATTCCTTAACCCTAACCCTAACACGAATCCTATCCCTGACCCTCACAAGAAGCCTTACCCTCACCCGTGCCCTAGTCTTAACCAGGACACCAACACTAACTCGTGCCCTCACACGTACGCCCACCCTTAATCGTTGTCGTACCCTAAACTGTACCCTAATCCCTCCCCATTCCCTAACCCTAACCCTAACCCGAATCCTAACCCTGATCCTCACCCGAAGCCTTACCCTCACCCGTGCCCTAATCTTAACCAGGACACCAACACTAACTCATGCCCTCACACGTATGCTAAACCTTAAGTGTTGTCGTACCCTAAATTATACCCTAATCCCTCCCCATTCCTTAACCCTAACCCTAACCCCATCCCTAAACCTGACCCACGTCCGATGCCCTACCCTAACCAATGCCCTAATCTTAACCAGTACACAAACACTAACTCATGCCCTCAAACGTACGTTAACCCTTAAGCATTGTCGTACCCTATCCTCTACCCTAATCCCTCCCCATTCCCTAACCCTAACCCTAAGCGAAACCCTGAACGTGACCCTTTTCCGAGGCCTTACCCTCATCGGTGCCCTTCTCTTAACCAGTACACCAACACTAACTTGTGCCCTCACACTTACGCTAACCCTTAAGCATTGTCGTACCCTAACCTGTACCCTAATCCCTCTCCATTCCCTAACCCGAACCCTAACTCGAATCCTAACACTGACCCTCACCCGAAGCCTTACCCTCACCTGTGCCCTAATCTTAACCAGGACACCAAGACTAACTCGTGCCCTCACACGTACGCTAACACTAAACCGCAGCGGTACCCTAACCTGTACCCTAATCCCTCTCCATTCCCTAACCCTAACCCTAACCTGAAACCGAACCATGACCCTCACCTGAAACTTTACCCTCACCCCTGTCCTAATTTTAACCAGTACATCAAAACTAACCCATGCCCTCTAACGTACGCTAACCCTAAGCCATTGCCGTACCCTAACCTGTACCCTAGTCAATCCCCATTCCCTAACCCTAACCCTAACCCTAAACTTTAACGTGACCCTCTTCCGAGGCCTTACCCTCACCCGTGCCCTAATGGTAAGCAGTACACTAACACTAACTAGTGACCTCACACGTACGCTAAACCTTAAGCGTTGTGGTACCCTAAACTGTGCCCTAATATCTCCCCATTCCCTAACCCTAACCCTAACCCGAATTCTATCCCTGACCCTCACCCGAAACCTTACCCTCACCCGTGCCCTAATCTTAACCAGGACACCAACACTAACTCGTGCCCTCACACGTACGCCAACCCTTAATCGTTGTCGTACCCTAAACTGTACCCTAATCCCTCCCCATTCCCTAACCCTAACCCTAACCCGAATCCTAACCCTGACCCTCACCTGAAACCTTACCTTCACCCGTGCCCTAATCTTAACCAGGACACTAACACTAACCCGTGCCCTCACACGAACGCTAACCCTTAAGCACTGTCGTACCCTAAGCTTTACCCGAATCCCTCTGCATTCCTTAACCCTAACCCTAACACGAATCCTAACCCTGACCCTCACCCGAAGCCTTACCCTCACCCGTGCCCTAATCTTAACCAGGACACCAACACTAACTCGTGCCCTCACACGTACGCTAAACCTTAAGCGATGTCGTACCCTAAATTGTACCCTAATCCCTCCCCATTCCTTAACCCTAACCCTAACCCCATCCCTAAACCTGACCCACTTCCGATGCCCTACCCTAACCAATGCCCTAAACTTAACCAGTACACAAACACTAACTCATGCCCAAAAACGTACGTTAACCCTTAAGCATTGTCGTACCCTATCCTGTACCCTAATCCCTCCCTATTCCGAAACCCTAACCCTAAGCGAAACCCTGAAAGTGACCCATTTCGGAGGCCTTACCCTCATCGGTGCCCTTGTCTTAACCAGTACACCAACACTAACTCATGCCCTCACACTTACGCTAACACTTAAGCATTTTCGTACCCTAAGCTGTACCCTAATCCCTCTCCTTTCCCGAACCCTAACCCTAACCCGAATCCTAACCCTGACCCTCACCCGAAGCCTTACCCTCACCTGTGACCTAATCTTAACCAGGACACCAAGACTAACTTGTGCCCTCACATGTACGCTAACACTAAACCGCAGCGGTACCCTAACCTGTAACCTAATCCCTCTCCATTCCCTAACCCTAACCCTAACCTGAAACCTAACCATGACACTCACCCGAAACTTTACCCTCACCCCTGTCCAAATTTTAACCAGTACATCAACACTAACCCATGCCCTCTAACGTATGCTAACCCTAAGCCATTGCCGTACACTAACCTGTACCCTAATCAATCCCCATTCCCTAACCCTAACCCAAACTCTAACCCTTAACGTGACCCTCTTCCGAGGCCTTACCCTCACCCGTGCCCTAATCGTAAGCAGTACACTAACACTAACTTGTGACCTCACATGTACGCTAAACATTAAGCGTTGTGGTACCCTAAACTGTGCCCTAATATCTCCCCATTCCCTAACCCTAACCCTAACCCGAATTCTATCCCTGACCCTCACCCGAAACCTTACTCTCACCAGTGCCCTAATCTTAACCAGGACACCAATACTAACTCGTGCCTCACACGTACGCCCACCCTTAATCGTTGTCGTACCCTAAACTGTACCCTAATCCCTCCCCATTCCCTAACCCTAACCCTAACCCGAATGCTAACCCTGACCCTCACCCGAAGCCTTACCCTCACCCGTGCCCAAATCTTAAGCAGGACACTAACACTAACCCTTGCCCTCACACGAACACTAACCCTTAAGCACTGTCGTACCCTAAGCTGTACCCTAATCCCTCTGCATTCCTTAACCCTAACCCTAACAGGAATCCTATCCCTGACCCTCACCCGAAGCCTTACCCTCACCCGTGCCCTAGTCTTAACCAGGACACCAACACTAACTCGTGCCCTCACACGTACACTAAACCTTAAACGTTGTCGTACCCTAAATTAAACCCTAATCCCTCCCCATTCCTTAACCCTAACCCTAAACCCATTCCTAAACCTGACCCACGTCCGATGCCCTACCCTAACCAATGCCCTAATCTTAACCAGTACACAAACACTAACTCATGCCTTCAAACGTACGTTAACCCTTAAGCATTGTCGTACCCTATCCTGTACCCTAATCCCTCCCCATTCCCTAACCCTAACCCTAAGCGAAACCCTGAACGTGACCCTTTTCTGAGGCCTTACCCTCATCGGTGCCCTTGTCTTAACCAGTACACCAACACTAACTCTTGCCCTCACACTTAGGCTAATACTTAAGCATTGTCGTACCCTAACCTGTACCCTAATCCCTCTCCATTCCCTAACCCTAACCCTAACTCTAATCCTAACCCTGACCCTCACCCGAAGCCTTAACCTCACGCGTGCCCTAAGCTTAACCAGCACACCAAGACTAACTCATGCCCTCACACGTACGCTAACACTAAACCGCAGCGGTACCCTAACCTGTACCCTAATCCCTCTCCATTCCCTAACCCTAACCCTAACCTGAAACCTAACCATGACCCTCACCCGAAACTTTACCCTCACCCCTGTCCTAATTTTAACCAGTACATCAACACTAACCCATGCCCTCTAACGTACGCTAACCCTAAGCCATTGCCGTACCCTAACCTGTACCCTAGTCAATCCCCATTCCCTAACCCTAACCCTAACCCTAACCTTTAACGTGA
The DNA here is from genome assembly GCA_036417435.1 of Inia geoffrensis. Taxonomy (NCBI): domain Eukaryota; kingdom Metazoa; phylum Chordata; class Mammalia; order Artiodactyla; family Iniidae; genus Inia; species Inia geoffrensis. The sequence goes on from JAZAQT010000186.1 coordinate 50,365, forward strand.
CCCTCTTCCGAGGTCTTACCCTCACCCGTGCCCTAATCGTAAGCAGTACACTAACACTAACTAGTGACCTCACACGTACGCTAAACCTTAAGCGTTGTGGTACCCTAAACTGTGCCCTAATATCTCCCCATTCCCTAACCCTAACCCTAACCCGAATTCTATCCCTGACCCTCACCCGAAGCCTTACCCTCACCCGTGCCCTAATCTTAACCAGGACACCAACACTAACTCGTGCCCTCACACGTACGCTAAAACTTAAGCGTTGTCGTACCCTAAATTGTACCCTAATCCCTCCCCATTCCTTAACCCTAACCCTAACCCCATCCCTAAACCTGACCCACTTCCGATGCCCTACACTAACCAATGCCTTAAACTTAACCAGTACACAAACACTAACTCATGCCCCAAAACGTACGTTAACCCTTAAGCATTGTCGTACCCTATCCTGTACCCTAATCCCTCCCCATTCCGAAACCCTAACCCTAAGCGAAACCCTGAACGTGACCCTTTTCCGAGGCCTTACCCTCATCGGTGCCCTTGTCTTAACCAGTACACCAACACTAACTCATGCCCTCACACTTACGATAACCCTTAAGCATTGTCGTACCCTAACCTGTACCCTAATCCCTCTCCATTCCCTAACCCGAACCCTAACCCGAATCCTAACCCTGACCCTCACCCGAAGCCTTACCCTCACCCGTGACCTAATCTTAACCAGGACACCAAGACTAACTCGTGCCCTCACACGTACGGTAACACTAAACCGCAGCGGTACCCTAACCTGTACCCTAATCACTCTCCATTCCCTAACCCTAACCCTAACCTGAAACCTAACGATGACACTCACCCGAAACTTCACCCTCACCCGTGTCCTAATTTTAACCAGTACATCAACACTAACCCATGCCCTCTAACGTACGCTAACCCTAAGCCATTGCCGTAACCTAACCTGTACCCTAGTCAATCCCCATTCCCTAACCCTAACCCTAACCCTAACCTTTAACGTGACCCTCTTCCGAGGCCTTACCCTCACCCGTGCCCTAATCGTAAGCAGTACACTAACACTAACTAGTGACCTCACACGTACGCAAAACCTTAAGCGTTGTGGTACCCTAAACTGTGCCCTAATATCTCCCCATTCCCTAACCCTAACCCTAACCCGAATCCTAACCCTGACCCTCACCCGAAGCCTTACCCTCACCCGTGCCCTAATCTTAACCAGGACACCAACACTAACTCGTGCCCTCACATGTACGCTAAACCTTAAGCGTTTTCGTACCCTAAATTATACCCTAATCCCTCCCCATTCCTTAACCCTAACCCTAACCCCATCCCTAAACCTGACACACGTCCGATGCCCTACCCTAACCAATTCCCTAATCTTAACCAGTACACAAACACTAACTCATGCCCTCAAACGTACGTTAACCCTTAAGCATTGTCGTACCCTATCCTCTACCCTAATCCCTCCCCATTCCCTAACCCTAACCCTAAGCGAAACCCTGAACGTGACCCTTTTCCGAGGCCTTACCCTCATCGGTGCCCTTGTCTTAACCAGTACACCAACACTAACTCGTGCCCTCACACTTACGCTAACCCTTAAGCATTGTCGTACCCTAACCTGGACCCTAATCCCTCTCCATTCCCTAACCCGAACCCTAACCCGAATCCTAACCCTGACCCTCAACCGAAGCCTTAACCTCACCCGTGCCTAATCTTAACCAGCACACCAAGACTAACTCATGCCCTCACACGTACGCTAACACTAAACCACAGCGGTACCCTAACCTGTACCCTAATACCTCTCCATTCCCTAACCCTAACCCTAACCTGAAACCTAACCATGACCCTCACCCGAAACTTTACCCTCACCCCTGTCCTATTTTTAACCAGTACATCAACACTAACCCATGCCCTCTAACGTACGCTAACCCTAAGCCATTGCCGTACCCTAACCTGAACCCTAGTCAATCCCCATTCCCTAACCCTAACCCTAACCCTAACCTTTAACGTGACCCTCTTCCGAGGCCTTACCCTCACCCGTGCCCTAATCGTAAGCAGTACACTAACACTAACAAGTGACCTCACACGTACGCTAAACCTTAAGCGTTGTGGAACCCTAAACTCTGCCCTAATATCTCCCCATTCCCTAACCCTAACCCTAACCCGAATTCTATCCCTGACCCTCACCCGAAGCCTTACCCTCACCCGTGCCCTAATCTTAACCAGGAAACCAACACTAACACGTGCCCTCACACGTACGCTAAACCTTAAGCGTTGTCGTACCCTAAATTGTACCCTAATCCCTCCCCTTTCCTTAACCCTAACCCTAACCCCATCCCTAAACCTGACCCACTTCCGATGCCCTACCCTAACCAATGCCCTAAACTTAACCAGTACACAAACACTAACTCATGCCCCAAAACGTACGTTAACCCTTAAGCATTGTCGTACCCTATCCTGTACCCTAATCCCTCCCCATTCCGAAACCCTAACCCTAAGCGAAACCCTGAACGTGACCCTTTTCCGAGGCCTTACCCTCATCGGTGCCCTTGTCTTAACCAGTACACCAACACTAACTCATGCCCTCACACTTACGATAACCCTTAAGCATTGTCGTACCCTAACCTGTACCCTAATCCCTCTCCATTCCCTAACCCGAACCCTAACCCGAATCCTAACCCTGACCCTCACCCGAAGCCTTACCCTCACCCGTGACCTAATCTTAACCAGGACACCAAGACTAACTCGTGCCCTCACACGTACGCTAACGCTAAACCGCAGCGGTACCCTAACCTGTACCCTAATCCCTCTCCATTCCCTAACCCTAACCCTAACCTGAAACCTAACCATGACACTCAACCGAAACTTTACCCTCACCCGTGTCCTAATTTTAACCAGTACATCAACACTAACCCATGCCCTCTAACGTATACTAACCCTAAGCCATTGCCGTACCCTAACCTGTACCCTAATCAATCCCCATTCCCTAACTCTAACCCTAACCCTAACCCTTAACCTGACCCTCTTCCGAGGCCTTACCCTCACCCGTGCCCTAATCGTAAGCAGTACACTAACACTAATTAGTGACCTTACACGTATGCTAAACCTTAAGCGTTGTGGTACCCTAAACTGTGCCCTAATATCTCCCCATTCCCTAACCCTAACCCTAACCCGAATTCTATCCCTGACCCTCACCCGAAACTTTACCCTCACCCGTGCCCTAATCTTAACCAGGACACCAACACTAACTCATACCCTCACAAGTACGCTAACCCTTAATCGTTGTCGTACCCTAAACTGTACCCTTATCCCTCCCCATTCCCTAACCCTAACCCTAACCCGAATCCTAACCCTGACCCTCACCTGAAGCCTTACCCTCACCCGTGCCCTAATCTTAAGCAGGACACTAACACTAACCCTTGCCCTCACACGAACACTAACCCTTAAGCACTGTCGTACCCTAAGCTGTACCCTAATCCCTCTGCATTCCTTAACCCTAACCCTAACACGAATCCTATCCCTGACCCTCACCCGAAGCCTTACCCTCACCCGTGCCCTAGTCTTAACCAGGACACCAACACTAACTCGTGCCCTCACACGTACACTAAACCTTAAACGTTGTCGTACCCTAAATTAAACCCTAATCCCTCCCCATTCTTTAACCCTAACCCTAAACCCATTCCTAAACCTGACCCACGTCCGATGCCCTACCCTAACCAATGCCCTAATCTTAACCAGTACACAAACACTAACTCATGCCTTCAAACGTACGTTAACCCTTAAGCATTGTCGTACCCTATCCTGTACCCTAATCCCTCCCCATTCCCTAACCCTAACCCTAAGCGAAACCCTGAACGTGACCCTTTTCTGAGGCGTTACCCTCATCGGTGCCCTTGTCTTAACCAGTACACCAACAATAACTCTTGCCCTCACACTTAGGCTAATACTTAAGCATTGTCGTACCCTAACCTGTACCCTAATCCCTCTCCATTCCCTAACCCTAACCCTAACTCGAATCCTAACCCTGACCCTCACCCGAATCCTTAACCTCACCCGTGCCCTAATCTTAACCAGCACACCAAGACTAACTCATGCCCTCACACGTACGCTAACACTAAACCGCAGCGGTACCCTAACCTGTACCCTAATCCCTCTCCATTCCCTAACCCTAACCCTAACCTGAAACCTAACCATGACCCTCACCCGAAACTTTACCCTCACCCCTGTCCTAATTTTAACCAGTACATCAACACTAACCCATGCCCTCTAACGTACGCTAACCCTAAGCCATTGCCGTACCCTAACCTGTACCCTAGTCAATCCCCATTCCCTAACCCTAACCCTAACCCTAACCTTTAACGTGACCCTCTTCCGAGGCCTTACCCTCACCCGTGCCCTAATCGTAAGCAGTACACTAACACTAACTAGTGACCTCACACGTACGCTAAACCTTAAGCGTTGTGGTACCCTAAACTGTGCCCTAATATCTCCCCATTCCCTAACCCTAACCCTAACCCGAATTCTATCCCTGACCCTCACCCGAAGCCTTACCCTCACCCGTGCCCTAATCTTAACCAGGACACCAACACTAACTCGTGCCCTCACACGTACGCTAATCCTTAAGCGTTGTCGTACCCTAAATTGTACCCTAATCCCTCCCCATTCCTTAACCCTAACCCTAACCCCATCCCTAAACCTGACCCACTTCCGATGCCCTACCCTAACCAATGCCCTAAACTTAACCAGTACACAAACACTAACTCATGCCCCAAAACGTACGTTAACCCTTAAGCATTGTCGTACCCTATCCTGTACCCTAATCCCTCCCCATTCCATAACCCTAACCCTAAGCGAAACCCTGAACGTGACCCTTTTCCGAGGCCTTACCCTCATCGGTGCCCTTGTCTTAACCAGTACACCAACACTAACTCATGCCCTCACACTTACGATAACCCTTAAGCATTGTCGTACCCTAACCTGTACCCTAATCCCTCTCCATTCCCTAACCCGAACCCTATCCCGAATCCTAACCCTGACCCTCACCCGAAGCCTTACCCTCACCCGTGACCTAATCTTAACCAGGACACCAAGACTAACTCGTGCCCTCACACGTACGCTAACGCTAAACGGCAGCGGTACCCTAACCTGTACCCTAACCCCTCTCCATTCCCTAACCCTAACCCTAACCTGAAACCTAACCATGACACTCACCCGAAACTTTACCCTCACACGTGTCCTAATTTTAACCAGTACATCAACACTAACCCATGCCCTCTAACCTATACTAACCCTAAGCCATTGCCGTACCCTAACCTGTACCCTAATCAATCCCCATTCCCTAACCCTAACCCTAACCCTAACCCTTAACGTGACCCTCTTCGGAGGCCTTACCCTCACCCGTGCCCTAATCGTAAGCAGTACACTAACACTAATTAGTGACCTTACACGTATGCTAAACCTTAAGCGTTGTGGTACCCTAAACTGTGCCCTAATATCTCCCCATTCCCTAACCCTAACCCTAACCCGAATCCTAATCCTGACCCTCACCTAAAGCCTTACCCTCACCCGTGCCCTAATCTTAAGCAGGACACTAACACTAACCCTTGCCCTCACACGAACACTAACCCTTAAGCACTGTCGTACCCTAAGCTGTACCCTAATCCCTCTGCATTCCTTAACCCTAACCCTAACAGGAATCCTATCCCTGACCTTCACCCGAAGCCTTACCCTCACCCGTGCCCTAGTCTTAACCAAGACACCAACACTAACTCGTGCCCTCACACGTACACTAAACCTTAAACGTTGTCGTACCCTAAATTAAACCCTAATCCCTCCCCATTCCTTAACCCTAACCCTAAACCCATTCCTAAACCTGACCCACGTCCGATGCTCTACCCTAACCAATGCCCTAATCTTAACCAGTACACAAACACTAACTCATGCCTTCAAACGTACGTTAACCCTTAAGCATTGTCGTACCCTATCCTGTACCCTAATCCCTCCCCATTCCCTAACCCTAACCCTAAGCGAAACCCTGAACGTGACCCTTTTCTGAGGCCTTACCCTCATCGGTGCCCTTGTCTTAACCAGTACACCAACACTAACTCTTGCCCTCACACTTAGGCTAATACTTAAGCATTGTCGTACCCTAACCTGTACCCTAATCCCTCTCCATTCCCTAACCCTAACCCTAACTCGAATCCTAACCCTGACCCTCACCCGAATCCTTAACCTCACCCGTGCCCTAATCTTAACCAGCACACCAAGACTAACTCATGCCCTCACACGTACGCTAACACTAAACCGCAGCGGTACACTAACCTGTACCCTAATCCCTCTCCATTCCCTAACCCTAACCCTAACCTGAAACCTAACCATGACCCTCACCCGAAACTTTACCCTCACCCCTGTCCTAATTTTAACCAGTACATCAACACTAACCCATGCCCTCTAACGTACGCTAAACCCTGAGCCATTGCCGTACACTAACCTGTACCGTAATCAATCCCCATTCGCTAACCCTAACCATAACCCTAACCTTAACGTGACCCTCTTCCGAGGCCTTACTCTCACCCGTGCCCTAATCGTAAGCAGTACACTAACACTAACTAGTGACCTCACACGTACGCTAAACCTTAAGCGTTGTGGTACCCTAAACTGTGCCCTAATATCTCCCCATTCCCTAACCCTAACCCTAACGCGAATTCTATCCCTGACCCTCACCCGAAGCCTTACCCTCACCCGTGCCCTAATCTTAACCAGGACACCAACACTAACTCGTGCCCTCACACGTACGCTAAACCTTAAGCGTTGTCGTGCCCTAAATTGTACCCTAATCCCTCCCCATTCCTTAACCCTAACCCTAACCCCATCCCTAATCCTGACCCACTTCCGATGCCCTACCCTAACCAATGCCCTAAACTTAACCAGTACACAAACACTAACTCATGCCCCAAAACGTACGTTAACCCTTAAGCATTGTCGTACCCTATCCTGTACCCTAATCCCTCCCCATTCCGAAACCCTAACCCTAAGCGAAACCCTGAACGTGACCCTTTTCCGAGGCCTTACCCTCATCGGTGCCCTTGTCTTAACCAGTACACCAACACTAACTCATGCCCTCACACTTACGATAACCCTTAAGCATTGTCGTACCCTAACCTGTACCCTAATCCCTCTCCATTCCCTAACCCGAACCCTAACCCGAATCCTAACCCTGACCCTCACCCGAAGCCTTACCCTCACCCGTGACCTAATCTTAACCAGGACACCAAGACTAACTCGTGCCTCACACGTACGCTAACACTAAACCGCAGCGGTACCCTAACCTGTACCCTAATCACTCTCCATTCCCTAACCCTAACCCTAACCTGAAACCTAACCATGACACTCACCCGAAACTTTACCCTCACCCGTGTCCTAATTTTAACCAGTACATCAACACTAACCCATGCCCATTAACGTATACTAACCCTAAGCCATTGCCGTACCCTAACCTGTACCCTAATCAATCCCCATTCCCTAACCCTAACCCTAACCCTAACCCTTAACGTGACCCTCTTCCGAGGCCTTACCCTCACCCGTGCCCTAATCGTAAGCAGTACACTAACACTAATTAGTGACCTTACACGTATGCTAAACCTTAAGCGTTGTGGTACCCTAAACTGTGCCCTAATATCTCCCCGTTCCCTAACCCTAACCCTAACCCGAATTCTATCCCTGACCCTCACCCGAAACCTTACCCTCACCCGTGCCCTAATCTTAACCAGGACACCAACACTAACTCGTGCCCTCACACGTACGCTAACCCTTAATCGTTGTCGTACCCTAAACTGTACCCTTATCCCTCCCCATTCCCTAACCCTAACCCTAACCCGAATCCTAACCCTGACCCTCACCTGAAGCCTTACCCTCACCCGTGCCCTAATCTTAAGCAGGACACTAACACTAACCCTTGCCCTCACACGAACACTAACCCTTAAGCACTGTCGTACCCTAAGCTGTACCCTAATCCCTCTGAATTCCGTAACCCTAACCCTAACACGAATCCTATCCCTGACCCTCACCCGAAGCCTTACCCTCACCCCTGCCCTAATCTTAACAGGACACCAACACTAACTCGTGCCCTCACACGTACGCTAAATCTTAAGCGTTGTTGTACCCTAAATTGTACCCTAATCCCTCCCCATTCCTTAACCCTAATCCTAACCCCATCCCTAAACCTAACCCACTTCCGATGCCCTACCCTAACTAATGCCCTACTCTTAACCAGTACACAAACACTAACTCATGCCCAAAAACGTACGTTAACCTTTAAGCATTGTCGTACCCTATCCTGTACCCTAATCCCTCCCCATTCCCTAACCCTAACCCTAAGCTAAACCCTGAACGTGACTCTTTTCCGAGGCCTTACCCTCATCGGTGTCCTTGTCTTAACCAGTACACCAACACTAACTCATGCCCTCACACTTACGCTAACCCTTAAGCATTGTCGTACCCTAACCTGTACCCTAATCCCTCTCCATTCCCTAACCCTAACGCTAACCCGAATCCTAACCCTGACCCTCACCCGAAGCCTTACCCTCACCCGTGCCCTAATCTTAACCAGGACACCAAGACTAACTCGTGCCCTCACACGTACGCTAACACTAAACCGCAGCGGTACCCTATCCTGTACACTAATCCCTCTCCATTCCCTAACCCTAACCCTAACCTGAAACCTAACCATGACACTCACCCGAAACTTTACCCTCACCCGTGTCCTAATTTTAACCAGTACATCAACACTAACTCATGCCCTCTCACGTACGCAAACCCTAAGCCATTGCCGTACCCTAACCTGTACCCTAATCAATCCCCATTCCCGAACCCTAACCCTAACCCTAACCCTTAACGTGCCCCTCTTCCGAGGCCTTATCCTCACCCGTGCCCTAATCGTAAGCAGTACACTAACACTAACTAGTGACCTCACACGTACGCTAAACCTTAAGCGTTGTGGTACCCTAAACTGTGCCCTAATATCTCCGCATTCCCTAACCCTAAACCTAACACGAATTCTATCCCTGACCCTCACCCGAAACCTTACCCTCACCCGTGCCCTAATCTTAACCAGGACACCAACACTAACTCGTGCCCTCACACGTACGCTAACCCTTAATCGTTGTCGTACCCTAAACTGTACCATAATCCCTCCCCATTCCCTAACCCTAACCCTAACACGAATCCTAACCCTGACCCTCACCCGAAGCCTTACCCTCACCCGTGCCCTAATCTTAACCAGGACACCAACACTAACTCGTGCCCTCACACGTACGCTAAACCTTAAGCGTTGTCGTATCCTAAATTGTACCCTAATCCCTCCCCATTCCTTAACCCTAACCCTAACCCTATCCCTAAACCTGACCCACGTCCGATGCCCTACCCTACCAATGCCCTAATCTTAACCAGTACACAAACACTACCTCATGCCCTCAAACGTACGTTAACCCTTAAGCATTGTCGTACCCTAACCTGTACCCTAATCCCTCCCCATTCCCTAACCCTAACCCTAAGTTAAACCCTGAACGTGACCCTTTTATGAGGCCTTACCCTCATAGGTGCCATTGTTTTAACCAGTACACCAACACTAACTCGTGCCCTCACACTTACGCTAACCCTTAAGCATTGTTGTACCCTAACCTGTACCCTAATCCCTCTACATTCCCTAACCCCAACCCTAACCTGAAACCTAACCATGACACTCACCGGAAACTTTACCCTCACCCGTGTCCTAATTTTAACCAGTACATCAACAGTAACCCATGCCCTCTAACGTATGCTAACCCTAAGCCATTGCCGTACCCTAACCTGTACCCTAATCAATCCCCATTCCCTAACCCTAACCCTAACCCTAACCCTTAACGTGACCCTCTTCCGAGGCCTTACCCTCACCCGTGCCCTAATCGTAAGCAGTACACTAACACTAATTAGTGACCTTACATGTATGCTAAACCTTAAGCGTTGTGGTACCCTAAACTGTGCCCTAATATCTCCCCATTCCCTAACCCTAACCCTAACCCGAATTCTATCCCTGACCCTCACCCGAAACCTTACCCTCACCCGTGCCCTAATCTTAACCAGGACACCAACACTAACTCGTGCCCTCACACGTACGCTAACCCTTAATCGTTGTCGTACCCTAAACTGTACCCTTATCCCTCCCCATTCCCTAACCCTAACCCTAACCCGAATCCTAACCCTGACCCTCACCTGAAGCCTTACCCTCTCCCGTGCCCTAATCTTAACCAGGACACTAACACAAACCCTTGCCCTTATACGAACACTAACCCTTAAGCACTGTCGTACCCTAAGCTGTACCTAATCCCTCTGCATTCCTTAACCCTAACCCTAACACGAATCCTATCCCTGACCCTCACCCGAAGCCTTACCCTCACCCGTGCCCTAGTCTTAACCAGGACACCAACACTAACTCGTGCCCTCACACGTACACTGAACCTTAAACGTTGTTGTACCCTATATTAAACCCTAATCCCTCCCCATTCCTTAACCCTAACCCTAAACCCATTCCTAAACCTGACCCACGTCCGATGCCCTACCCTAACCAATGCCCTAATCTTAACCTGTACACAAACACTAACTCATGCCTTCAAACGTACGTTAACCCTTAAGGATTGTCGTACCCTATCCTGTACCCTAATCCCTCCCCATTCCCTAACCCTAACCCTAAGCGAAACCCTGAACGTGACCCTTTTCTGAGGCCTTAACCTCATCGGTGCCCTTCTCTTAACCAGTACACCAACACTAACTCTTGCCCTCACACTTAGGCTAACCCTTAAGCATTGTCGTACCCTAACCTGTACCCTAATCCCACTCCATTCCCTAACCCTAACCCTAACTCGAATCCTTACCCTGACCCTCACCCAAAGCCTTACCCTCACCCGTGCCCTAATCTTAACCAGGACACCAAGACTAACTCGTGCCCTCACACGTACGCTGACACTAAACCGCAGCGGTACCCTAACCTGTACCCTAACCCCTCTCCATTCCCTAAACCTAACCCTAACCTGAAACCTAACCATGACACTCACCCAAAACTTTACCCTCACCCCGTCCTAATTTTAACCAGTACATCAACATTAACCCATGCCCTCTAACGTACGCTAACCCTAAGCCATTGCCGTACCCTAACCTGTACCCTAATCAATCCCCATTCCCTAACCCTAACCCTAACCCTAACCCTTAACGTGACCCTCTTCCGAGGCCTTACCCTCACCCGTGCCCTAATCGTAAGCAGTACACTAACACTAACTAGTGACCTCACCAGTACGCTTAACCTTAAGCGTTGTGGTACCCTAAACTGTGCTGTAATATCTCCCCATTCCCTAACCCTAACCCTAACCCGATTTCTATCCCTGACCCTCACCCGAAACCTTACCCTCACCCGTGCCCTAATCTTTACCAGGACACCAACACTAACTCGTGCCCTCACATGTACGCTAAACCTTAATCGTTGTCGTACCCTAAACTGTACCCTAATCCCTCCGCATTCCCTAAACCTAACCCTAACCCGAATCCTAACCCTGACCCTCACCTGAAACCTTACCCTCACCCGTGCCCTAATATTAACCAGGACACTAACACTAACCCTTGCCCTCACACGAACGCTAACCCTTAAGCACTGTCGTACCCTAAGCTGTACCCTAATCCCTCTGCATTCCTTAACCCTAACCCTAACACGAATCCTAACCCTGACCCTCACCCGAAGCCTTACCCTCACCCGTGCCCTAATCTTAACCAGGACACCAACACTAACTCGTGCGCTCACACGTACGCTAAACCTTAAGCGTTGTTGTACCCTAAATTGTACCCTAATCCCTCCCCATTCCTTAACCCTAACCCTAACCCCATCCCTAAACCTGACCCACGTCCGAGGCCCTACCCTAACCAATGCCCTAATCTTAACCAGTACACAAACACTAACTCATGCCCTCAAACGTACTTTATTCCTTAAGCAATGTCGTACCCTATCCTCTACCCTAATCCCTCCCCATTCCCTAACCCTAACCCTAAGCGAAACCCTGAACGTGACCCTTTTCCGAGGCCTTTCCCTCATCGATGTCCTTGTCTTAAACAGTACACCAACACTAACTCGTGCCCTCACACTTAGGCTAACCCTTAAGCATTGTCGTACCCTAACCTGTACCCTAATCCCTCTCCATTCCCTAACCCTAAACCTAACCCGAATCCTAACCCTGACCCTCACCCGAAGCCTTAACCTCACCCGTATCCTAATCTTAACCAGGACACCAAGACTAACTCGTGCCCTCACACGTACGCTAACACTAAACCGCAGCGGTACCCTAACCTGTACCCTAATCCCTCTCCATTCCCTAAACCTAACCCTAACCTGAAAGCTAACCATGACACTCACCCAAAACTTTACCCTCACCCCTGTCCTAATTTTAACCAGTACATCAACACTAACCCATGCCCTCTAACGTACGCTAACCCTAAGCCATTGCCGTACCCTAACCTGTACCCTAATCAATCCCCATTCCCTAACCCTAACCCTAAACCTAACCCTTAACGTGACCCTCTTCCGAGGCCTTACCCTCACCCGTGCCCTAATCGTAAGCAGTACACTAACACTAAATAGTGACCTCACACGTACGCTAAACCTTATGCGTTGTGGTACCCTAAACTGTGCCCTAATATCTCCCCATTCCCTAACCGTAACCCTAACCCAATTTCTATCCCTGAACCTCACCCGAAACCTTACCCTCACCCGTGCCCTAATCTTAACCAGGACACCAACACTGACTCGTGCCCTCACATGTACGCTAAACCTTAATCGTTGTCGTACCCTAAACTGTACCCTAATCCCACCCCATTCCCTAACCCTAACCCTAACCTGAATCCTAACCCTGACCCTCACCTGAAACCTTACCCGCACCCGTGCCCTAATCTTAACCAGGACACTAACACTAACCCTTGCCCTCACACGAACGCTATCCCTTAAGCACTGTCGTACCCTAAGCTGTACCCTAATCCCTCTGCATTCCTTAACCCTAACCCTAACACGAATCCTAACACTGACACTCACCCGAAGCCTTACCCTCACCCCTGCCCTAATCTTAACCAGGACACCAACACTAACTCGTGCCCTCACACGTACTCTAAACCTTAAGCGTTGTTGTACCCTAAATTGTACCCTAATCCCTCCCCATTCCTTAACCCTAACACTAACCCCATCCCTAAACCTAACACACTTCCGATGCCCTACCCTAACCAATGCCCTAATCTTAACCAGTACACAAACACTAACTCATGCCCAAAAACGTACGTTAACCTTTAAGCATTGTCGTACCCTATCCTGTACCCTAATACCTCCCCATTCCCTAACCCTAACCCAAAGCGAAACCCTGAACGTGACCCTTTTCCGAGGCCTTACCCTCATCGGTGTCCATGTCTTAACCAGTACACCAACACTAACTCGTGCCCTCACACTTACGCTAACCCTTAAGCATTGTCGTACCCTAACCTGTACCCTAATCCCTCTCCATTCCCTAACCCTAACGCTAACCCGAATCCTAACCCTGACCCTCACCCGAAGCCTTACCCTCAACCGTGCCCTAATCTTAACCAGGACACCAAGACTAACTTGTGCTCTCACACATACGCTAACACTATACCACAGCAGTACCCTAACCTGTACCCTAATCCCTCTCCATTCCCTAACCCTAACCCTAACCTGAAACCTAACCATGACACTCACCCGAAACTTTACCCTCACCCGTGTCCTAATTTTAACCAGTACATCAACACTAACTCATGCCCACTAACGTACGCAAACCCTAAGCCATTGCCGTACCCTAACCTGTACCCTAATCAATCCCCATTCCCTAACCCTAACCCTAACCCTAACCCTTAACGTGCCCCTCTTCCGAGGCCTTATCCTCACCCGTGCCCTAATCGTAAGCAGTACACTAACACTAACTAGTGACCTCACACGTACGCTAAACCTTAAGCGTTGTGGTACCCTAAACTGTGCCCTAATATCTCCGCATTCCCTAACGCTAACCCTAACACGAATTCTATCCCTGACCCTCACCCGAAACCTTACCCTCACCCGTGCCCTAATCTTAACCAGGACACCAACACTAACTCGTGCCCTCACATGTACGCTAAACCTTAATCGTTGTCGTACCCTAAACTGTACCCTAATCCCTCCCCATTCCCTAACCCTAACCCTAACCTGAATCCTAACCCTGACCCTCACCTGAAACCTTACCCTCACCCGTGCCCTAATCTTAACCAGGACACTAACACTAACCCTTGCCCTCACACGAACGCTAACCCTTAAGCACTGTCGTACCCTAAGCTGTACCCTAATCCCTCTGCATTCCTTAACCCTAACCCTAACACGAATCCTATCCCTGACCCTCACCCGAAGCCTTACCCTCACCCGTGCCCTAGTCTTAACCAGGACACCAACACTAACTCGTGCCCTCACACGTACACTAAACCTTAAGCATTGTCGTACCCTAAATTGTACCCTAATCCCTCCCCATTCCTTAACCCTAACCCTAACCCCATCCCTAAACCTGACCCACGTCCGATGCCCTACCCTAACCAATGCCCTAATCTTAACCAGTACACAAAAACTACCTCATGCCCTCAAACGTACGTTAACCCTTAAGCATTGTCGTACCCTAACCTGTACCCTAAGCCCTCCCCATTCCCTAACCCTAACCCTAAGCGAAACCCTGAA
>JAZAQT010000304.1:0-65000 GCA_036417435.1 Inia geoffrensis
GTTAGGGTTAAGGAATGGGGAGATATTAGGGCACAGTTTAGGGTACCACAACGCTTAAGGTTTAGCGTACGTGTGAGGTCACTAGTTAGTGTTAGTGTACTGCTTACGATTAGGGCACGGTTGAGGGTAAGGCCTCGGAAGAGGGTCACGTTAAGGGTTAGGGTTAGGGCTGGGTTAGGGAATGGGGATTAATTAGATTACAGCTTATGGTAAGGCAATGGCTTAGGGTTAGCGTACGTTAGAGGGCATGGGTTAGTGTTGATGTACTGGTTAAAATTAGGACACGGGTGAGGGTAAAGTTTCGGGTGAGTGTCATGGTTAGGTTTCAGGTTAGGGTTAGGGTTAGGGAATGGAGAGGGATTACGGTACAGGTTAGGGTACCGCTGCGGTTTAGCCTTAGCGTACGTGAGAGGGCACGAGTTAGTCTTGGTGTCCTGGTTAAGATTAGGGCACGGGTGAGGGTAAGGCTTCGGGTGAGGTTAGTGTTAGGATTCGGGTTATGGTTAGGGTTAGGGAATGGAGAGGGATTAGGGTACAGGTTAGGGTACGACAATGCTTAAGGGTTAGCGTAAGTGTGAGGGCACGAGTTAGTGTTGGTTTACTGGTTAAGACAAGGGCACCGATTAGGGTAAGGCCTCGGAAAAGTGTCACGTTCAGGGTTTCGGTTAGGGTTAGTGTTAGGGAATGGGGAGGGATTAGTGTACAGGATAAGGTACGACAATGCTTAAGGGTTAGCGTACGTTTGAGGGCATAAGCTAGTGTTTGTGTACTGGTTAAGATTAGGGCATTGGTTAGGGTAGGGCATCGGAAGTGGGTCAGGTTGAGGGATGGGGTTAGGGTTAGGGTTAAGGAATGGGGAGGGATTAGGGTACAATTTAGGGTACGACAACACTTAAGGTTTAGCGTACGTGTGAGGGCACGAGTTAGTGTTGGTGTCCTGGTTAAGATTAGGGCACGTGTGAGGGCAAGGTTTCGCGTGAGGTTCAGGGATAGAATTCGGATTAGGGTTAGGCTTAGGGAATGGGGAGATATTAGGGCACAGTTTAGGGTACCACAACGCTTACGGTTTGGTGTACGTGTGAGTTCACTAGTTAGTGTTAGTGTACTGCTTACGATTAAGGCACGGGTTAGGGTAAGGCCTCGGAAGAGGGTCACGTTAAGGGTTAGGGTTAGGGTTAGGTTTAGGGAATGGGGATTGATTAGGGTACAGCTTATGGTACAGCAATGGCTTAGGGTTAGCGTACGTTAGAGGGCATGGGTTAGTGTTGATGTACTGGTTAAAATCAGGACACGGGTGAGGGTAAAGTTTCGGGTGAGTGTCATGGTTAGGTTTCAGGTTAGGGTTAGGGTTAGGGAATGGAGAGGGATTAGGGTACAGGTTAAGTTTCCGCTGCGGTTTAGTCTTAGCGTACGTGTGAGGGCACAAGTTAGTCTTGGTGTACTGGTTAAGATTGGGTCACCGGTGAGGGTAAGGCTTCGGGTGAGGGTCAGGGTTAAGATTCGGGTTAGGGTTAGGGTTAGGGAATGGAGAGGGATTAGGGTACAGGTTAGGGTACGACAATGCTTAAGGGTTAGCGTAAGTGTGAGGGCACGAGTTAGTGTTGGTGTACTGGTTAAGACAAGGGCACCGATGAGGGTAAGGCCTCGGAAGAGGGTCACGTTCAGGGTTTCGGTTTGTGTTAGTGTTAGGGAATGGAGAGGGATTAGGGTACAGGTTAAGTTACCACTGCGGTTTAGTCTTAGCGTACGTGTGAGGGCACAAGTTAGTCTTGGTGTACTGGTTAAGATTGGGTCACGGGTGAGGGTAAGGCTTCGGGTGAGGGTCAGGGTTAGGATTAGGGTTAGGGTTAGGGTTAGGGAATGGGTAGGGATTAGGGTAGAGTTTTGGGTACGACAACGATTAAGGGTTAGCGTACGTGTGAGGGCACGAGTTAGTGTTGGTGTCCTGGTTAAGATTAGGGCACGGGTGAGGGTAAGGTTTCGGGTGAGGGTCAGGGATAGAATTCGGGTTAGGGTTAAGGTTAAGGAATGGGGAGATATTAGGGCACAGTTTAGGGTACCACAACGCTTAAGGTTTAGCGTACGTGTGAGGTCACTAGTTTGTGTTAGAGTACTGCTTACGATTAGGGCACGGGTGAGGGCAAGGCCTCGGAAGAGGGTCACGTTAAGGGTTAGGGTTAGGGTTAAGGTTAGGGAATGGGGATTGATTAGGGTACAGCTTATGGTACGGCAATGGCTTAGGGATAGCGTACGTTAGAGGGCATGGTTTAGTGTTGATGTACTGGTTAAAATTAGGACACGGGTGAGGGTAAAGTTTGGGGTGAGTGTCATGGTTAGGTTTCAGGTTAGGGTTAGGGTTAGGGAATGGAGAGGGATTACGGTAGAGGTTAGGGTACCGCTGCGGTTTAGTGTTAGCGTACGTGTGAGGGCACGAGTTAGTCTTGGTGTCCTGGTTAAGATTAGGGCACGGGTGAGGCTAAGGCTTCGGGTGAGGGTCAGGGTTAGGATTCGGGTTAGGGTTAGCGTTAGGGAATGGAGAGGGATTAGGGTACAGGTTAGGGTACGACAATGCTTAAGGGTTAGCGTAAGTGTGAGGGCACGAGTTAGTGTTGGTGTACTGTTTAAGACAAGGGCACCGATGAGGGTAAGGCCTCGGAAAAGGGTCATGTTCAGGGTTTCGGTTAGGGTTAGGGTTAGGGAATGGGGAGGGATTAGGGTACAGGATAGGGTACGACAATGCTTAAGGGTTAGCGTACGTTTGAGGGCATGAGTTAGTGTTTGTGTACTGGTTAAGATTAGGGCATTGGTGAGGGTAGGGCATCGGAAGTGGGTCAGGTTTAGGGATGGGGTTAGGGTTAGGGTTAAGGAATGGGGAGGGATTAGGGTACAACTTAGGGTACGACAACGCTTAAGGTTTAGCATACGTGTGAGGGCACGAGTTAGTGTTGGTGTCCTGCGTAAGATTAGGGCAGGGGTGAGGGTAAGGCTTCGGGTGAGGGTCAGGGTTAGGATTCGTGTTAGGGTTAGGGTTAAGGAATGCAGAGGGATTAGGGTACAGCTTAGGGTACGACAGTGCTTAAGGGTTAGCGTTCGTGTGAGGGCAAGGGTTAGTGTTAGTGTCTTGGTTAAGATTAGGGAACCGGTGAGGGTAAGGCTTCAGGTGAGGGTCAGGGTTAGGATTCGGGTTAGGGTTAGGGTTAGGGAATTGGGAGAGATTAGGGTACAGTTTAGGGTACGACAACGATTAAGGGTTAGCGTACGTGTGAGGGCATGAGTTAGTGTTGGTGTCCTGGTTAAGATCAGGGCACGGGTGAGGGTTAGGTTTCGGGTGAGGGTCAGGGATAGAATTCGGGTTAGGGTTAGGGTTAAGGAATGGGGAGATATTAGGGCACAGTTTAGGGTACCACAACGCTTAAGGTTTAGCGTACGTGTGAGGTCACTAGTTAGTGTTAGTGTACTGCTTACGATTAGGGCACGGTTGAGGGTAAGGCCTCGGAAGAGGGTCACGTTAAGGGTTAGGGTTAGGGCTGGGTTAGGGAATGGGGATTAATTAGATTACAGCTTATGGTACGGCAATGGCTTAGGGTTAGCGTACGTTAGAGGGCATGGGTTAGTGTTGATGTACTGGTTAAAATTAGGACACGGGTGAGGGTAAAGTTTCGGGTGAGTGTCATGGTTAGGTTTCAGGTTTGGGTTAGGGTTAGGGAATGGAGAGGGATTAGGGTACAGGTTAGGGTACCGCTGCGGTTTAGTGTTAGCTTACGTGTGAGGGCACGAGTTAGTCTTGGTGTCCTGGTTAAGATTAGGGCACGGGTGAGGGTAAGGCTTCGGGTGAGGGTCAGGGTTAGGATTCGGGTTAGGGTTAGGGTTAGGGAATGGAGAAGGATTAGGGTACAGGTTAGTGTACGACAATGCTTAAGGTTTAACGTAAGTGTGAGGGCAAGGGTTAGTGTTAGTGTCCTGGTTAAGATTAGGGCACGGGTGAGAGTAAGGCTTCAGGTGAGGGTCAGGGTTAGGATTCGGGTTAGGGTTAGGGTTAGGGAATGGGGAGGGATTAGGGTACAATTTAGGGTACGACAACCCTTAAGGTTTAGCGTACGTGTGAGGGCACGAGTTAGTGTTGGTGTCCTGGTTAAGATTAGGGCACGGGTGAGGGTAAGGCTTCGGGTGAGGGTCAGGGTTAGGATTCGTGTTAGGGTTAGGGTTAAGGAATGCAGAGGGATTAGGGTACAGCTTAGGGTATGACAGTGCTTAAGGGTTAGCGTTCGTGTGAGGGCAAGGGTTAGTGTTAGTGTCCTGGTTAAGATTAGGGCACGGGTGAGGGTAAGGCTTCAGGTGAGGGTCAGGGTTAGGATTCGGGTTAGGGTTAGGGTTAGGGAATGGGGAGGGATTAGGGTACAGTTTAGGGTACGACAACGATTAAGGTTTAGCGTATGTGTGAGGGCACGAGTTAGTGTTGGTGTCCTGGTTAAGATTAGGGCACGGGTGAGGGTAAGGTTTCGGGTGAGGGTCAGGGATAGAATTCGGGTTAGGTTTAGGGTTTGGGAATGGGGAGATATTGGGGCACACTTTAGGGTACCACAACGCTTAAGGTTTAGCGTACGTGTGAGGTCACTAGTTAGTGTTAGTGTATTGCTTACGATTAGGGCACGGGTGAGGGTAAGGCCTCGGAAGAGGGTCACGTTAAGTGTTAGGGTTAGGGTTAGGGTTAGGGAATGGGGATTGATTAGGGTAAAGGTTATTGTACGGCAATGGCTTAGGGTTAGCGTACGTTAGAGGGCATGTGTTAGTGTTGATTTACTGGTTAAAATTAGGACACGGGTGAGGGTAAAGTTTCGGGTGAGTGTCATGGTTAGGTTTCAGGTTAGGGTTAGGGTTAGGGAATGGAGAGGGTTTAGGGTACAGGTTAGGGTACCGCTGCGGTTTAGTGTTAGCGTGCGTGTGCCAACTGCACCATTTTAGAAATCCTGCCACCTTGGGCCTTGGGATGTAGGCAGAGTGCGAACTTTAGATGATTGATGCCGTCAGGGTCAGAAGCACTCACCAACAGCTTCCCTTAGGTTACACTTTAACTGTCATTGATAGATGATCAATAAAAATATCTATTATTTTTCAGATTTTTTCCCCTTATACGTTATTGCAAAATATTGAGTGTAGTTCCCTATGCTATTTAGTAGTTCCTTGTTGATGATCTACTTTATACATAGCAGTGTGTATGTGTTAATCCCAAACTGTTAATTTATCCCTCCTCCCACTTTCCCCTTGGTAATAATAAATTATAAGATTTTATACTTCTCAGAAATGGGGGAGCTGAAACAGAGGTATAATTTTCAATGGAAAAGCATTTAAAACAAGATTGAAGCTTTAACCAAGATTATTAGATGTGCATCCTTGGAAAGAAATCACTTCATTTCTCTAATATTGACCTGACAAATAAGACAAATCTTTTCACTGAACTTGCTTATAATAGAATGATGGAAATATAAAATGGAAGTGTTAGAAACATCTTATTTTACCCGAGCCTTATACACTGTTCTATGTTAATTACAGTTTGGCTCACACATCTGTTTATTGAAGTTACAATGTTATCAATTTCTGTTACTGATCCTCCACAATGGACCCCAACAAGTATCCCCCTGCCCAGTGTCATCGGAGCCAACAGATCGAGACTGAGTTTGGTTCAGAAGCAAAGGAAACTATATTTTGATCAGAGAATGGAGAAGTGAGAGAATGCGCTACCCCACAGGCTGTGTGTTGGCCTGCTGTGTACAGGTCCTGTCAGAGTCAGTGGGAGGGAGGGGGCGGAGCTCTCAGAGGCCGGGTTGGATGCAGCTCAGGCTCTATATCTTGGAGCCTGCACTGCGCCCCAGGAGCTGAAGTGTCGACCCAGCCATTCTGCAGTAGGAAATCTGGTCTGAAGTGCCGGGTGTGGCAGCTCTGCGTGTGGGAACCTAGGAGCACTTGAAATTAGACAAATCACAAAGGATAACAAAGGTTAGACTTTATTTTATTGCCCAGATTCTATTTTTATCTCCCAGGGATTTTTAATGGGCTTTGCTGGTGACAAAGCCCTCCTCTGCCTTTTGTCCCGTTCCTCATTCTTGGAGTGCTGAGTGTGCAGACTCCTCTTCTGTAACTGCTGAGTGCTGAGTTGGGAGCCCTCATACCCGGGGGTGAGGGTCAGAACTTCTCCCCAGCAGCCTCCAGGTGAGATTCATTGTCCCCAGAGCTGCTGCCTCCCTGCTCGTCCACCTCAGTACCAGCATTGGAAGTGTTATAGATTCTAATGACCTTTAAGGGTACAGGAAAGGGATGTGCAGAGACAATGTGGAGGCAGGTTTTACCCCACCGCACATTTGTTAGGCCACCTTAGGCTGACCGTTTCTGCCAGCTTAGATGCTCTGACCAGCAGTCTTTGTTTTCTTCAATTAGGCCCCTGAATTAATGTAAAAACAGTACCAGGTGTCAGAGCCTTGCCTGCTCAACTCCCAGTCAGTCCAGGGTCAGTGGTGATACAACACCATGATGGACACTGAGTCAACAGCCTTTTGAGGTAGCCAGGACTGCAGCTGGTCTTATTGACCACCATCACCACGGTGGCTGTAGGCTTTTCTATGGTGACAATGTGATATATGGTTCCCCTGTCAAGCTTATTAGCTCCCCTCTAGGTGCAGTAAGTCCTGAAAGCAGTAGTCTACTCTTTTCTGACACACTCTTGTTGTTTTCTGAGAGAAACTCCAGGTAAAGTGATGGTTACACGAGTTGCCATGGGGCCCCGTTGCCCCCAGTTGTCTTTCTGGAGGTTGGAGTTGGAGGGTCTCCTCACTCGAGGTCAGTGTGCCCATGGAGCGAACCCTGCAACCTCAGGGCATGTTTGGTGGTTAGGATCAACACATGGGGTCCTTTTCCCTTAGGAGGGAGGTGGCCTTTCAGGCTGCTGATTTCCAGGTTTTTAGATACTGCCAGTATCCTGGCCAGATGTGGTGGTGGACCAAGCCCCTTGGTGACCGTAGTTTACCCTACCTGGTTAGCATTCTTGCGTTGTTCCTTTTCTAGTGGTCCCAGTTTTTGCACTAATACTCCAATGGCAATTCACCTTTCACCAGGAATCTAAAGGTCAAAGGGCTTAGCTAAATTAGGGAGTTCCAGGTCAAGGGTCTGAATTGACCACTCTTTCCATTCTTGAAAGACCACTTCTGGATTCTATTCAAAAGGATCATCATCTTTTCCTTTCAGTGTTTCATATAGAGGCCCAGCTATTAGACTGTAGTTCGGGATCCAGATGCAGCAAACCCCAGCCTCCCCAGGAACTCCTAAGCTGTCTTCTACTTTTAGAAGGGCTAAGGCTGCAAATGGTTTCTTCCCTTTCCTGGGATGGGCTTCTCAGACCTTCTGTGAGACCGAAGCGCAGGCAGGTCACCTTAGTGTGTGATATTTCAGCTTTTTCTTGGACAACTTCTATCCTATATTGGCTTGGTAGTTCAGAGGCCTCCTTAGTAGAGCTGGCGATCAGATTGGTGTCTGCATATTGAAGGAGGGTTTCCTTTTCCAGAGGTAGAACTTTTAGGTCTTTAGCTAAGCTTTCCCAAAGATGGTGTGGGAATTTTTATGCCCTTGGGGCGAGGCGGCCCAGCAGTATTATTTTTGTTGTATGTTGAGTCCTGCCAGTCACGAGGCAAAATTTCTTGTGACTCTGGGACTAATGGAATACAAAAGAAGGCATCATTGAAGTCTAATACAGAACACCATGTCCTGGTGGTTGGTAGAATGACTAGCAGTGTGTAGGAATTAGGAACTACTGGAGGTATACCCTCGGTGGCATAACTGACTGTCCTGACATCCCTTACCAGGTCCCCAGCGGCCCATTTGTCTCTCGTGGTCAGGCAATTACCAGGATATGGAGCTCACCTGGGCAGGTACCTCACCCCCACCCCAGCTCATTGGGCTCTCCTGGTCAAGCCCTTCCCAGGATACAGATCTACCCTTGCAGGTACCGTGGCAGGGCTGGGCAAAGAGGAACCGTGCACATAGCCCTCATTGCAGAGCAACCTCAGCTCACCTGTCTCTCAGAGCTGACACAGAGCACCTCAGAGCAAGACTTGAACTAACAAACAGCAGCTCCGACATGTCTGTGACCCTGGGCATCACTCTGCAGGGCCTCCCTCTGCCTGGTCTTCCAGACACTTCCACTGCACCCAGGGCACCAAGCCGCTGCCTCCAGCCACCACTCACCCCTCCTCTCCCTGACTTCTGTGTCCCTCTCATTAGGAGACGATTTTCTTGAAGCTGTCTCCCACTCATGGGTCAGATAAAATGATTAGAAAACAAGCCAGAGCTGCAGCCCCTTGTGTATCCGGACTTTCAAGAGCCTACACCTGTTGCTTGGAGATGGCCCGTTCAGCAAGGTCAATTTTCTGCAAGTGTGAGCCCCTGAGTAGTGAGGATTGGCTGACCTGTGCAGCCTGACCAATCGGGCCAGCCCTCCCCAGGTGTGCCTGTTTTGAGGTCAATATAAACACCGCACCAGGCAGCAAGAGCCCCTGCAGCTCTGCCTGACACCATATTCTCTGCCCTGTCATTAGTCTCGGGGCGGGGCTGGTGGGAGGGATTGAGAGGCCACAGCTTTGTGAGAGGCCTAGTGTGAGTTGGGCACTGCTGGACTTTCTGCAGCAGTTTCCAGGCTGCCACCTGCTAAAGAAGAGGATGTGTCACCTATAACTGCTGCTGGAATTTCTCCCTGGGCAGAGGTGAGGGAGGAAAAAAAGCAGTGGGGGCGGGACAGGAGGGGTTTCTCAGGCAGGGAAATGGAAGGCTTCCAGAAGAGCACCCAGGGCCAGGACCATCCTGGCTGGCCTGCAGGCACCAAGTCGGCCGGCATGCTGTCGCTTGTGTGGCTCCACGGCCCTTCCTCTAGGCTTTCAAGTCCTTGCACATATTCAGGTGTTTTACCTGGGAAAGGTGGGAACAGTTCAGCAGCAGCTGGCCTGGGCCTCAGCTCACGTTTACTCACAGATGTCTCGGCACAGTCCCCCAGCTTTACAATGAGGACACTTGTTGCGTGGGGGCTGCTGGTTGAATGGGAGATGATTCCCCTCATTGACCAACTTCAGAATTGTTTACAACTGGAGCAAGTGCCCTGATACGGTTTTCCTCTGTGTAACTGGTGGGTTCTGTTTAGTTTTTTTTTTTTTTTTTTTTTTTTCTTTATCTTGGGTTCTAGGTAGATTTTATTCCTCTTTTTTGTATTTACAGATATAAGCATGGAAATAATGTATTCATATAAATGCACGTATGTGAAGGGAAGAACCTTTTTTTCTGTTTTAATTGTTTTTTAAATTTTGAAATATATTTTAGTTTTTTATACAGCAGGTTTTTATTGGTTATCTATTTTACACTTGGTTATCTATTTATCTATTGGTTATCTATTTTATACATATAAATGCCAATCTGAATCTCTCAACTCCTCCCACCACCTAACCCCCACAGCTTTCCCCACTTGATGTCCATATGTTTTTTCTCTACATCTGTTGCTCTATTTCTGCCTTGCAAACTGGTTCATCTGCACAATTTTTCTAGGTTCCACATATATGCATTCATATACAATATTTGTTTTTCTCTTTCTGACATACTTCACTCTCTATGACAGTCTCTAGATCCATTGACATCTCTACAAATGATCCAACTTCATTCATTCTTATTGCTGAGTAATATTCCATTTTATATATGTATCATCTCTTTATGCATTCATGTGTCTGTGGACATTTAGGTTGCTTCCATTACCTGGCTATTATAGTGATGCAATGAACTTTGTGGTGAAAGCCTCCTCTTTATTTTTGTTTTTTTTTCTGGATATATGCCCAGGAGTGAGATGGCTGGATCATATGGTAATTTATGGTTAGTTTTTAAGGAACCTCCATGCTGTTCTCTATTGTAACTGTATCAATTTACATTCCCAAAAATAGTGGAAGAGGTTTCCTTTTCTCCACACCATTCGAGCATTTGTTGTTTGCAGAATTTCTGATAATGCCCATTCTAACAGGTGTGAGGTGATACTTCATTGTTGAGTTTATTTCTTTGAGCAAGGAGTAGGTCCTGTCTATTACATACTTGGCTTATGGAATGGTTTTTGGGTTAATTTCAATCTCTGGTTTTATGACGCACCCCAAGTCAACTTTCCCTTTAAAAAAAGCATAAGATTGTTTCCTAAAAGTGAGACTCTGTTCTGTTTTGTAATTCAGTTCATGTGTAGCCAAGTTTACATTCCCTTTATTAGTGATAACTTATAATAATTTTATTTTTCTGTGTGACTCACATAGAATCATCGTACTGGAATCCATTCATTTTGCTTCTACAGGTCTGATTACGTTAATATCACTGTTGAGTGATATTTCATTATACAAAAGAAGCACAAGGTCTTTATCCATTTTTTTCTGTCCAGGATATATAAGTTGTACTGTAGTGGACATTGCTGAAAACACAGCAGTCCTAAATATTGGGGTGGCTGTGTCTTCCTCCTTTAAATTTTCCTAAGCTATAGGTCCATAAGTGGAAGTGCCCTAGGCTCTGTGGCTTAGATTTTTAGATGTTTCAGGAAACACCATACACATCTCCACAGTACTCGTTGGCAATTTACATCCCGCCAATCAGCATAACCAAGCTCCCTGTACTCCATGGCCAGTCCTGTCTCTCGGGATTTTACACTTTTTTCAGACGACACTTTAAAGTGGTGGGAAGTGAGACTTCATTGTAGTGCAAATTTCCATTACAGGCTTGTTTGTTGGCCAAAAAGAGTGTATGCGTTTTTTCTGGAATATATTCAGGAAAAAACACATACACCCTTTTTGGCTAAGTGTATCATTGTCGAAGTGCTGCCTCTTTTCCTTTACTTTCAGAGCAATTTTAATCTACCACCGGATATCTGTTTTCTGCAATTCTGCCTCACGTTCAAGTCCTCTTCACAGCCTTCCTTCAATATATTTTTGGATGATAGGGGTCATGTGTAATTGTGTAGGATTGTGAATTACAGTGTTCAAAAAGCTCCTTTTTTCCACTAGCTTCCTTGTGAGCTGACTGCAAAACCGAAGAATTGCTTCAGGCCCTAAACTGGTTCTGGCAAGGCACGCTGAGCCTTTGGTGAATTCTTCTTCCTGTAGGGAAATCAGAGTTCAATGTGCCCGCCCAAACACATCGAGTTAGCCGCTCATTCGTTCTCCTTATTCCTGTTCATCTTCCACAGAAATTGCAAACTGTGCCAAACAAGAGGTCAAAGGCACTGACTCTCCAAGTGGGGAGAATGTTAATATCGCATCTGGAATGGCGAACTCGAGTACCAGGGGGCTAAAATGGCGATGAGTTTTAGAAATTTTTCCTTATCACTTCGTGGACAATATTCTGGGTTTTCCATGCATATTTTAGCTGAAGTATAAATCCCTTACACGTGGAGATTTGGGACCCGTGGAATGGGAACCATGCACCATTACCTCAAAGGGTCTGCATTCCCTCAACAATAGTATCAGTCCCAAGTGTCCAGCCTTCTCTCTCTCACAGCTGTGGATGTAGAGGTGGTAAATCCAAGATTCCTCACAAGCCCTGAAGGACTTATTTAAGAATTTCTCTCTACTTCACAGCCCTTGTGTTTTCTTTTTCAAATTTATTTTTATAAGGGCAGTTAGCATATTTACACTGTTGTGCGTCTGCTGCTGTACACAAATGATTTTCTTATGGAGGCCTATAAATGTATGGGTTTTAAGTTGAATCACAGTCAGGTATATTCCTAGGTTTTGAATACGGGATGTTGAGTCCATTTGGTTGAGCAAGGAGTAGGTCTTGTCTAATATATATTTGGTTTATGGAATGGTATCTGTCCTAATGTGAACCTCTGGTTTTATGCAGCCTCTCCACTCTCCTTTCCCCTTAAGCAAGCATAAGTTTCTTTTGTAAATGTGAGACTCTGTTGTGTTTTGTAATGCAGTTCACACATAGCCGTGTTTACATTCCCGGTATTAGTGATATCTTATGATGTTTCTTTTTCTGTGTGACTTATTTCACTTAGAATCATCATAACTAAATCCTCTCATTATGCTGCTACTGGTCTGTTGCCATTGATTTCATTGTTGAGTGATTTTCCATTGTAGGGGTGTACCACAACTTCTATATCCATTTTTCTCTTTCTGGGCTATTAAAGTTGTACCGTAGTCAAGGCTCCCGTACACAGAGCAGCCCCAAACTTTGGTGTGGCTGTGTCTTTTTCATTTAAATTTTCCGAATCTATAGCACCATAAGTGGAAGTGCCCTAGGCTCTCTAGCTTCGTTTTTTCTTTGTTCCAGGAAACACCATCCACTTCTCCAGAGTGGCTGTTGGCAATTTACATCCCGCCCATCAGCATAACAAGGCTGCCGGTTCTCCATGGCCTGTCCTGCCTCTCTGGATTTTACACATTTGTTGGAGGGCCCTTTTGATCAGTGGGAAGTGAGACTTCATTGTAGTGCGGATTTCCATTGCAGGCTTGCTTGGTTGGCCAAAAAGGGCGTATGTTTTTTTTCCTGAATATATTCAGGAAAAAACGCATACGCCCTTTTTGGCCAAGTGCATCACTGTCGAACTGCTGCCTCTTTTCCTACGCTTTGAGAACAATGCTTATCTACCCCCTGATATCTGTTTTCTGCAATTCTGTGTCGCGTTCAAGTCCTCTTCACAGACTTCCTTCAATAAATTTTTGGATGATAGGGGTCATTTGGAACTCTGCAGGATTGTGAGTTACAGTGCCAAAAATCTCCTTTTCTCAACTCGCTTTCTTGTGAGTTGACCGCAAACCCGAAGAATTGCTTCAGGCCCTAATCTCGTTCCGGCATGGCACGCTGAGCCTTTGGTGAATTCTTCTTCCTGTAGGGAAATCAGAGTTCAATGTGCCCGCCCAAACACATCGAGTTAGCCGCTCATTCGTTCTCCTTATTCCTGTTCATCTTCCACAGAAATTGCAAACTGTGCCAAACAAGAGGTCAAAGGCACTGACTCTCCAAGTGGGGAGAATGTTAATATCGCATCTGGAATGGCGAACTCGAGTACCAGGGTGCAAAAATGGCGATGAGTTTTAAAATTTTGCCTGATCACTTCGTGGACCATATTCTGTGTTTTCCATGTATATTTTAGCTCAAGGATAAATCCCTTAAACGTGGAGATTTGCGACCCGTGCAATGGGAACCATGCACCATTACCTCAAAGGGTCTGCATTTCCTCACCAATACTATCAGCCCCAAGTGTCCAGCCTTATCTCTCCCCCAGCTGTGGATGTAGAGGTGGTAAATCCAAGATTCCTCACAAGCCCTGAAGGACTTATTTAAGAATTTCTCTCTATTTCACAGTCCTTGTGTTTTGTTTTTCAAATTTATTTTTATAAGGGGATTTAGCTTATTGACACTGCTGTGTGTATGGTGCTGTACACAAATGATTTTCTTATGGAGACCTATTAATGTATGGGTTTTAATTTTCTTCATAGTCAGGCATATTCCTAGGTTTTGAATACGGGGTGTTGAGTCCATTTCGTTGAGCAAGGAGTAGGTCTTGTCTAATATATATTTGGCTTATGGAATGGTATCTGTCCTAATGTGAACCTCTGGTTTTATGCAGCCTCCCCACTCTCCTTTCCCCTTAAGCAAGCATAAGTTTCCTTTGTAAATGTGAGGCTCTGTTGTGTTTTGTAATGTAGTTCACACGTAGCTGTGTTTACATTCCCGGTATTAGTGATATCTTATGATGTTTCTTTTTCTGTGTGACTTATTTCACTTAGAATCATCATAACTAAATCCTCTCATTATGCTGCTACTGGTCTGTTGCCATTGATTTCATTGTTGAGTGATATTCCATTGTAGGGATGTACCACAACTTCTATATCCATTTTTCTCTTTCTGGGCTATTAAAGTTGTACCATAGTCAAGGATCCCATACACAGAGCAGCCCCAAACTTTGGTGTGGCTGTGTCTTTTTCATTTAAATTTTCCGAATCTATAGCACCATTATTGGAAGTGCCCTAGGCTCTCTAGCTTCGTTTTTTCTTTGTTCCAGGAAGCACGATCCACTTCTCCAGAGTGGCTGTTGGCAATTTACATCCGGTCCATCAGCATAACAAGGCTGCCGGTTCTGCATTGCCTGTCCTGCCTCTCTGGATTGTACAATTTTTTCGGACGGCCCTTTGGATCGGTGGGAAGTGAGACTTCCTTGTAGTGCGGATTTCCATTGCAGGCTTGCTTGGTTGGTCAAAAAGGGCGTATGCGTTTTTTCCTGAATATATTCAGGAAAAAACGCATACGCCCTTTTTGGCCAAGTGCATCACTGTCGAACTGCTGCCTCTTTTCCTACGCTTTCAGAGCAATTCTTATCTACCCCCTGATATCTGTTTTCTGCAACTCTGCGTCGCGTTCAAGTCCTCTTCACAGCCTTCCTTCAATAAATTTTTGGATGATAGGGGTCATTTGGAACTCTGCAGGATTGTGAGTTACAGTGCCAAAGATCTCCTTTTCTCAACTCGCTTTCTTGTGAGCTGACCGCAAACCCGAAGAATTTCTTCAGGCCCTAATCTCGTTCCGGCATGGCCCGCTGAGCCTTTGGTGAATTCTTCTTCCTTTAGGGAAATCAGAGTTCAATGTGCCCGTCCAAACACATCGAGTTAGCCGCTCATTGGTTCTCCTTATTCCTGTTCATTTTCCACAGAAATTGCAAACTGTGCGAAACAAGAGGTCAAAGGCACTGACTCCCCAAGTGGGGAGAATGTTAATATCGCATCTGGAACGGCGAACTCGAGTATCATGGGGCGAAAATGGCGATGAGTTTTAGAAATTATGCCTGACCACTTCGTGGACCATATTCTGGGTTTTCCATGCATATTTTAGCTGAAGGATAAATCCCTTAAACGTGGAGATTTGGGACCCATGGAATGGGAACCATGCACCATTACCTCAAAGGGTCTGCATTCCCTCACCAATACTATCAGCCCCAAGTGTCCAGCCTTATCTCTCCCCCAGCTGTGGATGTAGAGGTGGTAAATCCAAGATTCCTCACAAGCCCTGAAGGACTTATTTAAGAATTTGTCTCTATTTCACAGTCCTTGTGTTTTGTTTTTCAAATTTATTTTTATAAGGGGATTTAGCTTATTGACACTGCTGTGTGTATGGTGCTGTACACAAATGATTTTCTTATGGAGACCTATAAATGTATGGGTTTTAATTTTCTTCATAGTCAGGCATATTCCTAGGTTTTGAATACGGGGTGTTGAGTCCATTTCGTTGAGCAAGGAGTAGGTCTTGTCTAATATATATTTGGCTTATGGAATGGTATCTGTCCTAATGTGAACCTCTGGTTTTATGCAGCCTCCCCACTCTCCTTTCCCCTTAAGCAAGCATAAGTTTCTTTTGTAAATGTGAGACTCTGTTGTGTTTTGTAATGCAGTTCACACTTAGCCGTGTTTACATTCCCGGTATTAGTGATATCTTATGATGTTTCTTTTTCTGTGTGACTTATTTCACTTAGAATCATCATAACTAAATCCTCTCATTATGCTGCTACTGGTCTGTTGCCATTGATTTCATTGTTGAGTGATATTCCATTGTAGGGATGTACCACAAGTTCTATATCCATTTTTCTCTTTCGGGGCTATTAAAGTTGTACCATAGTCAAGGATCCCGTACACAGAGCAGCCCCAAACTTTGGTGTAGCTGTGTCTTTTTCATTTAAATTTTCCGAATCTATAGCACCATAAGTGGAAGTGCCCTAGGCTCTCTAGCTTGTTTTTTTCTTTGTTCCAGGAAACACCATCACTTCTCCAGAGTGGCTGTTGGCAATTTACATCCCGCCCATCAGCATAACAAGGCTGCCAGTTCTCCATGGCCTGTCCTGCCTCTCTGGATTTTAAACTTTTTTCGGACGGCCCTTTGGATCCGTGGGAAGTGAGACTTCCTTGTAGTGCGGATTTCCATTGCAGGCTTGCTTGGTTGGCCAAAAAGGGCGTATGCGTTTTTTCCTGAATATATTCAGGAAAAAACGCATACGCCCTTTTTGGCCAAGTGCATCACTGTCAAACTGCTGCCTCTTTTCCTACGCTTTCAGAGCAATTAATATCTACCCCCTGATATCTGTTTTCTGCAATTCTGCGTCACGTTCAAGTCCTCTTCACAGCCTTCTTTCAATAAATTTTTGGATGATAGGAGTCATTTGGAACTCTGCAGGATTGTGAGTTACGGTGCCAAAGATCTCCTTTTCTCAACACGCTTTCTTGTGAGCTGACCGAAAACCCGAAGAATTGCTTCAGGCCCTAATCTCGTTCCGGCATGGCCCGCTGAGCCTTTGGTGAATTCTTCTTCCTGTAGGGAAATCAGAGTTCAATGTGCCCGTCCAAACACATCGAGTTAGCCGCTCATTGGTTCTCCTTATTCCTGTTCATCTTCCACAGAAATTGCAAACTGTGCCAAACAAGAGGTCAAAGGCACTGACTCTCCAAGTGGGGAGAATGTTAATATCGCATCTGGAACGGCGAACTCGAGTATCAGGGGGCGAAAATGGCGATGAGTTTTAGAAATTATGCCTGATCACTTCGTGGACCATATTCTGGGTTTTCCATGCATATTTTAGCTGAAGGATAAATCCCTTAAACGTGGAGATTTGGGACCCGTGGAATTGGAACCATGCACCATTACCTCAAAGGGTCTGCATTCCCTCACCAATACTATCAGCCCCAAGTGTCCAGCCTTATCTCTCCCCCAGCTGTGGATGTAGAGGTGGTAAATCCAAGATTCCTCACAAGCCCTGAAGGACTTATTTAAGAATTTCTCTCTATTTCACAGTCCTTGTGTTTTGTTTTTCAAATTTATTTTTATAAGGGGATTTAGCTTATTGACACTGCTGTGTGTATGGTTCTGTACACAAATGATTTTCTTATGGAGACCTATAAATGTATGGGTTTTAATTTTCTTCATAGTCAGGCATATTCTTAGGTTTTGAATACGGGGTGTTGAGTCCATTTCGTTGAGCAAGGAGTAGGTCTTGTCTAATATATATTTGGCTTATGGAATGGTATCTGTCCTAATGTGAACCTCTGGTTTTATGCAGCCTCCCCACTCTCCTTTCCCCTTAAGCAAGCATAAGTTTCTTTTGTAAATGTGAGACTCTGTTGTGTTTTGTAATGCAGTTCACACGTAGCCGTGTTTACATTCCCGGTATTAGTGATATCTTATGATGTTTCTTTTTCTGTGTGACTTATTTCACTTAGAATCATCATAACTAAATCCTCTCATTATGCTGCTACTGGTCTGTTGCCATTGATTTCAT
This sequence comes from Inia geoffrensis, assembly GCA_036417435.1. Lineage (NCBI taxonomy): Eukaryota > Metazoa > Chordata > Mammalia > Artiodactyla > Iniidae > Inia > Inia geoffrensis. The sequence goes on from JAZAQT010000304.1 coordinate 17,318, forward strand.
TGTTGAGTGATATTCCATTGTAGGGATGTACCACAACTTCTATATCCATTTTTCTCTTTCTGGGCTATTAAAGTTGTACCATAGTCAAGGATCCCGTACACAGAGCAGCCCCAAACTTTGGTGTGGCTGTGTGTTTTTCATTTAAATTTTCCGAATCTATAGCACCATAAGTGGAAGTGCCCTAGGCTCTCTAGCTTGTTTTTTTCTTTGTTCCAGGAAACACCATCCACTTCTCCAGAGTGGCTGTTGGCAATTTACATCCCGCCCATCAGCATAACAAGGCTGCCAGTTCTCCATAGCCTGTCCTGCCTCTCTGGATTTTACACTTTTGTCGGACGGCCCTTTGGATCCGTGGGAAGTGAGACTTCCTTGTAGTGCGGATTTCCATTGCAGGCTTGCTTGGTTGGCCAAAAAGGGCGTATGCGTTTTTTCCTGAATATATTCAGGAAAAAACACATACGCCCTTTTTGGCCAAGTGAATCACTGTCGAACTGCTGCCTCTTTTCCTACGCTTTCAGAGCAATTCTTGTATACCCCTGATATCTGTTTTCTGCAATTCTGCGTCACGTTCAAGTCCTCTTCACAGCCTTCCTTCAATAAATTTTTGGATGATAGGGGTCATTTGGAACTCTGCAGGATTGTGAGTTACAGTGCCAAAGATCTCCTTTTCTCAACTCGCTTTCTTGTGAGCTGACCGCAAACCCAAAGAATTGCTTCAGGCCCTAATCTCGTTCCGGCATGGCCCGCTGAGCCTTTGGTGAATTCTTCTTCCTGTAGGGAAATCAGAGTTCAATGTGCCCGTCCAAACACATCGAGTTAGCCGCTCATTGGTTCTCCTTATTCCTGTTCATCTTCCACAGAAATTGCAAACTGTGCCAAACAAGAGGTCAAAGGCACTGACTCTCCAAGTGGGGAGAATGTTAATATCGCATCTGGAACGGCGAACTCGAGTATCAGGGGGCGAAAATGGCGATGAGTTTTAGAAATTATGCCTGATCACTTCGTGGACCATATTCTGGGTTTTCCATGCATATTTTAGCTGAAGGATAAATCCCTTAAACGTGGAGATTTGGGACCCGTGGAATTGGAACCATGCACCATTACCTCAAAGGGTCTGCATTCCCTCACCAATACTATCAGCCCCAAGTGTCCAGCCTTATCTCTCCCCCAGCTGTGGATGTAGAGGTGGTAAATCCAAGATTCCTCACAAGCCCTGAAGGACTTATTTAAGAATTTCTCTCTATTTCACAGTCCTTGTGTTTTGTTTTTCAAATTTATTTTTATAAGGGGATTTAGCTTATTGACACTGCTGTGTGTATGGTTCTGTACACAAATGATTTTCTTATGGAGACCTATAAATGTATGGGTTTTAATTTTCTTCATAGTCAGGCATATTCTTAGGTTTTGAATACGGGGTGTTGAGTCCATTTCGTTGAGCAAGGAGTAGGTCTTGTCTAATATATATTTGGCTTATGGAATGGTATCTGTCCTAATGTGAACCTCTGGTTTTATGCAGCCTCCCCACTCTCCTTTCCCCTTAAGCAAGCATAAGTTTCTTTTGTAAATGTGAGACTCTGTTGTGTTTTGTAATGCAGTTCACACGTAGCCGTGTTTACATTCCCGGTATTAGTGATATCTTATGATGTTTCTTTTTCTGTGTGACTTATTTCACTTAGAATCATCATAACTAAATCCTCTCATTATGCTGCTACTGGTCTGTTGCCATTGATTTCATTGTTGAGTGATATCCCATTGTAGGGATGCACCACAACTTCTATATCAATTTCTTCTCTTTCTGGGCTATTAAAGTTGAACCATAGTCAAGGATCCCATACACAGAGCAGCCCCAAACTTTGGTGTGGCTGTATCTTTTTCATTTAAATTTTCCGAATCTATAGCACCATTATTGGAAGTGCCCTAGGCTTTCTAGCTTCGTTTTTTCTTTGTTCCAGGAAGCACCATCCACTTCTCCAGAGTGGCTGTTGGCAATTTACATCCGGTCCATCAGCATAACAAGGCTGCCGGTTCTCCATTGCCTGTCCTGCCTCTCTGGATTTTACAATTTTTTCGGACGGCCCTTTGGATCGGTGCGAAGTGAGACTTCCTTGTAGTGCGGATTTCCATTGCAGGCTTGCTTGTTTGGCCAAAAAGGGCGTATGCGTTTTTTCCTGAATATATTCAGGAAAAAACGCATACGCCCTTTTTGGCCAAGTGCATCACTGTCGAACTGCTGCCTCTTTTCCTACGCTTTCAGAGCAATTCTTATCTATCCCCTGATATCTGTTTTCTGCAATTCTGCATCGCGTTCAAGTCCTCTTCACAGCCTTCCTTCAATAAATTTTTGGATGATAGGGGTCATTTGGAACTCTGCAGGATTGTGAGTTACAGTGCCAAAGATCTCCTTTTCTCAAATCGCTTTCTTGTGAGCTGACCGAAAACCCGAAGAATTGCTTCAGGCCCTAATCTCGTTCCGGCATGGCCCGCTGAGCCTTTGGTGAATTCTTCTTCCTTTAGGGAAATCAGAGTTCAATGTGCCCGTCCAAACACATTGAGTTAGCCGCTCATTGGTTCTCCTTATTCCTGTTCATCTTCCACTGAAATTGCAAACTGTGCCAAACAAGAGGTCAAAGGCACTGACTCTCCAAGTGGGGAGAATGTTAATATCGCATCTGGAACGACGAACTCGAGTATCAGGGGGTGAAAATGGCGATGAGTTTTAGAAATTATGCCTGATCACTTCGTGGACCATATTCTGGGTTTTCCATGCATATTTTAGCTGAAGGATAAATCCCTTAAACGTGGAGATTTGGGACCCCTGCAATGGGAATCATGCACCATTACCTCAAAGGGTCTGCATTCCCTCACCAATAGTATGAGCCCCAAGTGTCCAGCCTTATCTCTCCCCCAGCTGTGCATGTAGAGGTGGTAAATCCAAGATTCCTCACAAGCCCTGAAGGACTTATTTATGAATTTCTCTCTATTTGACATTCCTTGTGTTTTCTTTTTCAAATTTATTTTTATAAGGGGATTTAGCTTATTGACACTGCTGTGTGTATGCTGCTGTACACAAATGATTTTCTTATGGAGACCTATAAATGTATGGGTTTTAATTTTCTTCATACTCAGGTATATTCCTGGGTTTTGAATACGGGGTGTAGAGTCCATTTGGTTGAGCAAGGAGTAGGTCTTGTCTAATATATATTTGGCTTATGGAATGGTATCTGTCCTAATGTCAACCTCTGGTTTTATGCAGACTCCCCACTCTCCTTTCCCCTTAAGCAAGCATAAGTTTCTTTTGTAAATGTGAGAATCTGTTGTGTTTTGTAATGAAGTTCACACGTAGCCGTGTTTACATTCCCGGTATTAGTGATATCTTATGATGTTTCTTTTTCTGTGTGACTTATTTCACTTAGAATCATCATAACTAAATCCACTCATTATGCTGCTACTGGTCTGTTGCCATTGATTTCATTGTTGAGTGATATCCCACTGTAGGGATGCACCACAACTTCTATATCCATTTCTTCTCTTTCTGGGCTATTAAAGTTGTACCATAGTCAAGGATCCCGTACACAGAGCAGCCCCAAACTTTGGTGTGGCTGTATCTTTTTCATTTAAATTTTCCGAATCTATAGCACCATTATTGGAAGTGCCCTAGGCTCTCTAGCTTCGTTTTTTCTTTGTTCCAGGAATCACCATCCACTTCTCCAGAGTGGCTGTTGGCAATTTACATCCGGTCCATCAGCATAACAAGGCTGCCGGTTCTCCATTGCCTGTCCTGCCTCTCTGGATTTTACAATTTTTTCGGACGGCCCTTTGGATCGGTGGGAAGTGAGACTTCCTTGTAGTGCGGATTTCCATTGCAGGCTTGCTTGGTTGGCCAAAAAGGGCGTATGCGTTTTTTCCTGAATATATTCAGGAAAAAACGCATACGCCCTTTTTGGCCAAGTGCATCACTGTCGAACTGCTGCCTCTTTTCCTACGCTTTCAGAGCAATTCTTATCTATCCCCTGATATCTGTTTTCTGCAATTCTGCGTCGCGTTCAAGTCCTCTTCACAGCCTTCCTTCAATAAATTTTTGGATGATAGGGGTCATTTGGAACTCTGCAGGATTGTGAGTTACAGTGCCAAAGATCTCCTTTTCTCAAATCGCTTTCTTGTGAGCTGACCGAAAACCCGAAGAATTGCTTCAGGCCCTAATCTCGTTCCGGCATGGCCCGCTGAGCCTTTGGTGAATTCTTCTTCCTTTAGGGAAATCAGAGTTCAATGTGCCCGTCCAAACACATTGAGTTAGCCGCTCATTGGTTCTCCTTATTCCTGTTCATCTTCCACTGAAATTGCAAACTGTGCCAAACAAGAGGTCAAAGGCACTGACTCTCCAAGTGGGGAGAATGTTAATATCGCATCTGGAACGACGAACTCGAGTATCAGGGGGTGAAAATGGCGATGAGTTTTAGAAATTATGCCTGATCACTTCGTGGACCATATTCTGGGTTTTCCATGCATATTTTAGCTGAAGGATAAATCCCTTAAACGTGGAGATTTGGGACCCGTGCAATGGGAATCATGCACCATTACCTCAAAGGGTCTGCATTCCCTCAACAATAGTATGAGCCCCAAGTGTCCAGCCTTATCTCTCCCCCAGCTTTGGATGTAGAGGTGGTAAATCCAAGATTCCTCACAAGCCCTGAAGGACTTATTTAAGAATTTCTCTCTATTTGACATTCCTTGTGTTTTCTTTTTCAAATTTATTTTTATAAGGGGATTTAGCTTATTGACACTGCTGTGTGTATGCTGCTGTACACAAATAATTTTCTTATGGAGACCTATAAATGTATGGGTTTTAATTTTCTTCATACTCAGGTATATTCCTGGGTTTTGAATACGGGGTGTAGAGTCCATTTGGTTGAGCAAGGAGTAGGTCTTGTCTAATATATATTTGGCTTATGGAATGGTATCTGTCCTAATGTCAACCTCTGGTTTTATGCAGCCTCCCCACTCTCCTTTCCCCTTAAGCAAGCATAAGTTTCTTTTGTAAATGTGAGAATCTGTTGTGTTTTGTAATGAAGTTCACACGTAGCCGTGTTTACATTCCCGGTATTAGTGATATCTTATGATGTTTCTTTTTCTGTGTGACTTATTTCACTTAGAATCATCATAACTAAATCCACTCATTATGCTGCTACTGGTCTGTTGCCATTGATTTCATTGTTGAGTGATATCCCATTGTAGGGATGCACCACAACTTCTATATCCATTTCTTCTCTTTCTGGGCTATTAAAGTTGTACCATAGTCAAGGATCCCGTACACAGAGCAGCCCCAAACTTTGGTGTGGCTGTATCTTTTTCATTTAAATTTTCCGAATCTATAGCACCATTATTGGAAGTGCCCTAGGCTCTCTAGCTTCGTTTTTTCTTTGTTCCAGGAAGCACCATCCACTTCTCCAGAGTGGCTGTTGGCAATTTACATCCGGTCCATCAGCATAACAAGGCTGCCGGTTCTCCATTGCCTGTCCTGCCTCTCTGGATTTTACACTTTTTTCGGACGGCCCTTTGGATCGGTGGGAAGTGAGACTTCCTTGTAGTGCGGATTTCCATTGCAGGCTTGCTTGGTTGGCCAAAAAGGGCGTATGCGTTTTTTCCTGAATATATTCAGGAAAAAACGCATACGCCCTTTTTGGCCAAGTGCATCACTGTCGAACTGCTGCCTCTTTTCCTACGCTTTCAGAGCAATTCTTATCTACCCCCTGATATCTGTTTTCTGCAATTCTGCGTCGCGTTCAAGTCCTCTTCACAGCCTTCCTTCAATAAATTTTTGGATGATAGGGGTCATTTGGAACTCTGCAGGATTGTGAGTTACAGTGCCAAAGATCTCCTTTTCTCAAATCGCTTTCTTGTGAGCTGACCGAAAACCCGAAGAATTGCTTCAGGCCCTAATCTCGTTCCGGCATGGCCCGCTGAGCCTTTGGTGAATTCTTCTTCCTGTAGGGAAATCAGAGTTCAATGTGCCCGTCCAAACACATTGAGTTAGCCGCTCATTGGTTCTCCTTATTCCTGTTCATCTTCCACTGAAATTGCAAACTGTGCCAAACAAGAGGTCAAAGGCACTGACTCTCCAAGTGGGGAGAATGTTAATATCGCATCTGGAACGACGAACTCGAGTATCAGGGGGTGAAAATGGCGATGAGTTTTAGAAATTATGCCTGATCACTTCGTGGACCATATTCTGGGTTTTCCATGCATATTTTAGCTGAAGGATAAATCCCTTAAACGTGGAGATTTGGGACCCGTGCAATGGGAATCATGCACCATTACCTCAAAGGGTCTGCATTCCCTCAACAATAGTATGAGCCCCAAGTGTCCAGCCTTATCTCTCCCCCAGCTGTGGATGTAGAGGTGGTAAATCCAAGATTCTTCACAAGCCCTGAAGGACTTATTTAAGAATTTCTCTCTATTTGACATTCCTTGTGTTTTCTTTTTCAAATTTATTTTTATAAGGGGATTTAGCTTATTGACACTGCTGTGTGTATGCTGCTGTACACAAATGATTTTCTTATGGAGACCTATAAATGTATGGGTTTTAATTTTCTTCATACTCAGGTATATTCCTGGGTTTTGAATACGGGGTGTAGAGTCCATTTGGTTGAGCAAGGAGTAGGTCTTGTCTAATATATATTTGGCTTATGGAATGGTATCTGTCCTAATGTCAACCTCTGGTTTTATGCAGCCTCCCCACTCTCCTTTCCCCTTAAGCAAGCATAAGTTTCTTTTGTAAATGTGAGAATCTGTTGTGTTTTGTAATGAAGTTCACACGTAGCCGTGTTTACATTCCCGGTATTAGTGATATCTTATGATGTTTCTTTTTCTGTGTGACTTATTTCACTTAGAATCATCATAACTAAATCCACTCATTATGCTGCTACTGGTCTGTTGCCATTGATTTCATTGTTGAGTGATATCCCATTGTAGGGATGCACCACAACTTCTATATCCATTTCTTCTCTTTCTGGGCTATTAAAGTTGTACCATAGTCAAGGATCCCGTACACAGAGCAGCCCCAAACTTTGGTGTGGCTGTATCTTTTTCATTTAAATTTCCCGAATCTATAGCACCATTATTGGAAGTGCCCTAGGCTCTCTAGCTTCGTTTTTTCTTTGTTCCAGGTAGCACCATCCACTTCTCCAGAGTGGCTGTTGGCAATTTACATCCGGTCCATCAGCATAACAAGGCTGCCGGTTCTCCATTGCCTGTCCTGCCTCTCTGGATTTTACAATTTTTTCGGACGGCCCTTTGGATCGGTGGGAAGTGAGACTTCCTTGTAGTGCGGATTTCCATTGCAGGCTTGCTTGGTTGGCCAAAAAGGGCGTATGCGTTTTTTCCTGAATATATTCAGGAAAAAACGCATACGCCCTTTTTGGCCAAGTGCATCACTGTCGAACTGCTGCCTCTTTTCCTACGCTTTCAGAGCAATTCTTATCTACCCCCTGATATCTGTTTTCTGCAATTCTGCGTCGCGTTCAAGTCCTCTTCACAGCCTTCCTTCAATAAATTTTTGGATGATAGGGGTCATTTGGAACTCTGCAGGATTGTGAGTTACAGTGCCAAAGATCTCCTTTTCTCAAATCGCTTTCTTGTGAGCTGACCGAAAACCCGAAGAATTGCTTCAGGCCCTAATCTCGTTCCGGCATGGCCCGCTGAGCCTTTGGTGAATTCTTCTTCCTGTAGGGAAATCAGAGTTCAATGTGCCCGTCCAAACACATTGAGTTAGCCGCTCATTGGTTCTCCTTATTCCTGTTCATCTTCCACTGAAATTGCAAACTGTGCCAAACAAGAGGTCAAAGGCACTGACTCTCCAAGTGGGGAGAATGTTAATATCGCATCTGGAACGACGAACTCGAGTATCAGGGGGTGAAAATGGCGATGAGTTTTAGAAATTATGCCTGATCACTTCGTGGACCATATTCTGGGTTTTCCATGCATATTTTAGCTGAAGGATAAATCCCTTAAACGTGGAGATTTGGGACCCGTGCAATGGGAATCATGCACCATTACCTCAAAGGGTCTGCATTCCCTCAACAATAGTATGAGCCCCAAGTGTCCAGCATTATCTCTCCCCCAGCTGTGGATGTAGAGGTGGTAATTCCAAGATTCCTCACAAGCCCTGAAGGACTTATTTAAGAATTTCTCTCTATTTCACAGTCCTTGTGTTTTATCTTTCAAATTTATTTTTATAAGGGGATTTAGCTTATTGACACTGCTGTGTGTATGCTGCTGTACACAAATGATTTTCTTATGGAGACCTATAAATGTATGGGTTTTAATTTTCTTCATAGTCAGGCATATTCCTAGGTTTTGAATACGGGGTGTAGAGTCCATTTGGTTGAGCTAGGAGTAGGTCTTGTCTAATATATATTTGGCTTATGGAATGGTATCTGTCCTAATGTCAACCTCTGGTTTTATGCAGCCTCCCCACTCTCCTTTCCCCTTAAGCAAGCATAAGTTTCTTTTGTAAATGTGAGACTCTGTTGTGATTTGTAATGCAGTTCACACGTAGCCGTGTTTACATTCCCGGTATTAGTGATATCTTATGATGTTTCTTTTTCTGTGTGACTTATTTCACTTAGAATCATCATAACTAAATCCACTCATCATGCTGCTACTGGTCTGTTGCCATTGATTTCATTGTTGAGTGATATTCCATTGTAGGGATGTACCACAACTTCTATATCCATTTTTCTCTTTCTGGGCTATAAAATTTGTACCATAGTCAAGGATCCCGTACACAGAGCAGCCCCAAACTTTGGTGTGGCTGTGTCTTTTTCATTTAAATTTTCCGAATCTATAGCACCATAAGTGGAAGTGCCCTAGGCTCTCTAGTTTGTTTTTTTCTTTGTTCCAGGAAACACCATCCACTTCTCCAGAGTGGCTGTTGGCAATTTACATCCCGCCCATCAGCATAACAAGGCTGCCAGTTCTCCATGGCCTGTCCTGCCTCTCTGGATTTTACACTTTTTTCGGATGGCCCTTTGGATCGGTGGGAAGTGAGACTTCCTTGTAGTGCGGATTTCCATTGCAGGCTTGCTTGGTTGGCCAAAAAGGGCGTATGCGTTTTTTCCTGAATATATTCAGGAAAAAACGCATACGCCCTTTTTGGCCAAGTGCATCACTGTCGAACTGCTGCCTCTTTTCCTACGCTTTCAGAGCAATTCTTATCTACCCCCTGATATCTGTTTTCTGCAATTCTGCGTCGCGTTCAAGTCCTCTTCACAGCCTTCCTTCAGTAAATTTTTGGATGATAGGGGTCATTTGGAACTCTGCAGGATTGTGAGTTACAGTGCCAAAGATCTACTTTTCTCAACTCGCTTTCTTGTGAGCTGACCGAAAACCCGAAGAATTGCTTCAGGCCCTAATCTCGTTCCGGCATGGCCCGCTGAGCCTTTGGTGAATTCTTCTTCCTGTAGGGAAATCAGAGTTCAATGTGCCCGTCCAAACACATCGAGTTAGCCGCTCATTGGTTCTCCTTATTCCTGTTCATCTTCCACAGAAATTGCAAACTGTGCCAAACAAGAGGTCAAACGCACTGACTCTCCAAGTGGGGAGAATGTTAATATCGCATCTGGAACGGCAAACTCGAGTATCAGGGTGCGAAAATGGCGATGAGTTTTAGAAATTATGCCTGATCACTTCGTGGACCATATTCTGGGTTTTCCATGCATATTTTAGCTGAAGGATAAATCCCTTAAACGTGGAGATTTGGGACCCGTGCAATGGGAACCATGCACCATTACTTCAAACGGTCTGCATTCCCTCACCAATACTATCAGCCCCAAGTGTCCAGCCTTATCTCTCCCCCAGCTGTGGATGTAGAGGTGGTAAATCCAAGATTCCTCACAAGCCCTGAAGGACTTATTTAAGAATTTCCCTCTATTTCACAGTCCTTGTGTTTTGTTTTTCAAATTTACTTTTATAAGGGGATTTAGCTTATTGACACTGCTGTGTGTATGGTGCTGTACACAAATGATTTTCTTATGGAGACCTATAAATGTATGGGTTTTAATTTTCTTCATAGTCAGGCATATTCCTAGGTTTTGAATACGGGGTGTTGAGTCCATTTCGTTGAGCAAGGAGTAGGTCTTGTCTAATATATATTTGGCTTATGGAATGGTATCTGTCCTAATGTGAACCTCTGGTTTTATGCAGCTTCCCCACTCTCCTTTCCCCTTAAGCAAGCATAAGTTTCTTTTGTAAATGTGAGACTCTGTTGTGTTTTGTAATGCAGTTCACACGTAGCCGTGTTTACATTCCTGGTATTAGTGATATCCTATGATGTTTCTTTTTCTGTGTGACTTATTTCACATAGAATCATCATAACTAAATCCACTCATTATGCTGCTACTGGTGTGTTGCCATTGATTTCATTGTTGAGTGATATTCCATTGTAGGGATGTACCACAACTTCTATATCCATTTTTCTCTTTCTTGGCTATTAACGTTGTACCATAGTCAAGGATCCCGTACACATAGCAGCCCCAAACTTTGGTGTGGCTGTGTCTTTTTCATATAAATTTTCCGAATCTATAGCACCATAAGTGGAAGTGCCCTAGGCTCTCTAGCTTGTTTTTTTTTTGTTCCAGGAAACACCATCCTCTTCTGCAGAGTGGCTGTTGGCAATTTACATCCCGCCCATCAGCAAAACAAGGCTGCCGGTTCTCCATGGCCTGTCCTGCCTCTCTGGATTTTACACTTTTTTCGGACGGACCTTTGGATCGGTGGGAAGTGAGACTTCTTGTAGTGCAGATTTCCATTGCAGGTTTGCTTGGTTGGCCAAAAAGGGCGTATGCGTTTTTTCCTGAATATATTCAGGAAAAAACGCATACGCCCTTTTTGGCCAAGTGCATCACTGTCGAACTGCTGCCTCTTTTCCTACGCTTTCAGAGCAATTCTTATCTACCCCCTGATATCTGTTTTCTGCAATTCTGCGTCGCGTTCAAGTCCTCTTCACAGCCTTCCTTCAATAAATTTTTGGATGGTAGGGGTCATTTGGAACTCTGCAGGATTGTGAGTTACAGTGCCAAAAATCTCCTTTTCTCAACTCGCTTTCTTGTGAGCTGACCGCAAACCCGAAGAATTGCTTCAGTCCCTAATCTCGTTCCGGCATGGAATGCTGAGCCTTTGGTGAATTCTTCTTCCTGTAGGGAAATCAGAGTTCAATGTGCCCGTCCAAACACATCGAGTTAGCCGCTCATTGGTTCTCCTTATTCCTGTTCATCTTCCACAGAAATTGCAAACTGTGCCAAACAAGAGGTCAAACGCACTGACTCTCCAAGTGGGGAGAATGTTAATATCGCATCTGGAACGGCAAACTCGAGTATCAGGGTGCGAAAATGGCGATGAGTTTTAGAAATTATGCCTGATCACTTCGTGGACCATATTCTGGGTTTTCCATGCATATTTTAGCTGAAGGATAAATCCCTTAAACGTGGAGATTTGGGACCCGTGCAATGGGAACCATGCACCATTACTTCAAACGGTCTGCATTCCCTCACCAATACTATCAGCCCCAAGTGTCCAGCCTTATCTCTCCCCCAGCTGTGGATGTAGAGGTGGTAAATCCAAGATTCCTCACAAGCCCTGAAGGACTTATTTAAGAATTTCCCTCTATTTCACAGTCCTTGTGTTTTGTTTTTCAAATTTACTTTTATAAGGGGATTTAGCTTATTGACACTGCTGTGTGTATGGTGCTGTACACAAATGATTTTCTTATGGAGACCTATAAATGTATGGGTTTTAATGTTCTTCATAGTCAGGCATATTCCTAGGTTTTGAATACGGGGTGTTGAGTCCATTTCGTTGAGCAAGGAGTAGGTCTTGTCTAATATATATTTGGCTTATGGAATGGTATCTGTCCTAATGTGAACCTCTGGTTTTATGCAGCTTCCCCACTCTCCTTTCCCCTTAAGCAAGCATAAGTTTCTTTTGTAAATGTGAGACTCTGTTGTGTTTTGTAATGCAGTTCACACGTAGCCGTGTTTACATTCCTGGTATTAGTGATATCCTATGATGTTTCTTTTTCTGTGTGACTTATTTCACATAGAATCATCATAACTAAATCCACTCATTATGCTGCTACTGGTGTGTTGCCATTGATTTCATTGTTGAGTGATATTCCATTGTAGGGATGTACCACAACTTCTATATCCATTTTTCTCTTTCTTGGCTATTAACGTTGTACCATAGTCAAGGATCCCGTACACAGAGCAGCCCCAAACTTTGGTGTGGCTGTGTCTTTTTCATTTAAATTTTCCGAATCTATAGCACCATAAGTGGAAGTGCCCTAGGCTCTCTAGTTTGTTTTTTTCTTTGTTCCAGGAAACACCATCCACTTCTCCAGAGTGGCTGTTGGCCATTTACATCCCGCCCATCAGCATAACAAGGCTGCCAGTTCTCCATGGCCTGTCCTGCCTCTCTGGATTTTACACTTTTTTCGGACGGCCCTTTGGATCGGTGGGAAGTGAGACTTCCTTGTAGTGCGGATTTCCATTGCAGGCTTGCTTGGTTGGCCAAAAAGGCCATATGCGTTTTTTCCTGAATATATTCAGGAAAAAACGCATACGCCCTTTTTGGCCAAGTGCATCACTGTCGAACTGCTGCCTCTTTTCCTACGCTTTCAGAGCAATTCTTATCTACCCCCTGATATCTGTTTTCTGCAATTCTGCGTCGCGTTCAAGTCCTCTTCACAGCCTTCCTTCAATAAATTTTTGGATGATAGGGGTCATTTGGAACTCTGCAGGATTGTGAGTTATAGTGGCAAAGATCTCCTTTTCTCAACTCGCTTTCTTGTGAGCTGATCGAAAACCCGAAGAATTGCTTCATGCCCTAATCTCGTTCCGGCATGTCCCGCTGAGCCTTTGGTGAATTCTTCTTCCTGTAGGGAAATCAGAGTTCAATGTGCCCGTCCAAACACATCGAGTTAGCCGCTCATTGGTTCTCCTTATTCCTGTTCATCTTCCACAGAAATTGCAAACTGTGCCAAACAAGAGGTCAAAGGCACTGACTCTCCAAGTGGGAAGAATGTTAATATCGCATCTGGAACGGCGAACTCGAGTATCAGGGGGCGAAAATGGCGGTGAGTTTTAGAAATTATGCCTGATCACTTCGTGGACCATATTCTGGGTTTTCCATGCATATTTTAGCTGAAGGATAAATCCCTTAAACGTAGAGATTTGGGACCCGTGGAATGGGAACCATGCACCATTACCTCAAACGGTCTGCATTCCCTCACCAATACTATCAGCCCCAAGTGTCCAGCCTTATCTCTCCCCCAGCTGTGGATGTAGGGGTGGTAAATCCAAGATTCCTCACAAGCCCTGAAGGACTTATTTAAGAATTTCTCTCTATTTCACAGTCCTTGTGTTTTGTTTTTCAAATTTACTTTTATAAGGGGATTTAGCTTATTGACACTGCTGTGTGTATGGTGCTGTACACAAATGATTTTCTTATGGAGACCTATAAATGTATGGGTTTTAATTTTCTTCATAGTCAGGCATATTCCTAGGTTTTGAATACGGGGTGTTGAGTCCATTTCGTTGAGCAAGGAGTAGGTCTTGTCTAATATATATTTGGCTTATGGAATGGTATCTGTCCTAATGTGAACCTCTGGTTTTATGCAGCCTCCCCACTCTCCTTTCCCCTTAAGCAAGCATAAGTTTCTTTTGTAAATGTGAGACTCTGTTGTGTTTTGTAATGCAGTTCACACGTAGCCGTGTTTACATTCCCGGTATTAGTGATATCTTATGATGTGTCTTTTTCTGTGTGACTTATTTCACTTAAAATCATCATAACTAAATCCACTCATTATGTTGCTACTGGTGTGTTGCCATTGATTTCATTGTTGAGTGATATTCCATTGTAGGGATGTACCACAACTTCTATATCCATTTTTCTCTTTCTGGGCTATTAACGTTGTACCATAGTCAAGGATCCCGTACACAGAGCAGCCCCAAACTTTGGTGTGGCTGTGTCTTTTTCATTTAAATTTTCCGAATCCATAGCACCATAAGTGGAAGTGCCCTAGGCTCTCTAGCTTGCTTTTTTTCTTTGTTCCAGGAAACACCATCCACTTCTCCAGAGTGGCTGTTGGCAATTTACATCCGGTCCAACAGCATAACAAGGCTGCCGTTTCTCCATTGCCTGTCCTACCTCTCTGGATTTTACAATTATTTCGGACGGCCCTTTGGATCGGTAGGAAGTGAGACTTCCTTGTAGTGCGGATTTCCATTGCAGGCTTGCTTGGTTGGCCAAAAAGGGCGTATGCGTTTTTTCCTGAATATATTCAGGAAAAAACGCATACGCCCTTTTTGGCCAAGTGCATCACTGTCGAACTGCTGCCTCTTTTCCTACGCTTTCAGAGCAATTCTTATCTACTCCCTGATATCTGTTTTCTGCAATTCTGCGTCACGTTCAAGTCCTCTTCACAGCCTTCCTTCAATAAATTTTTGGATGATAGGGGTCATTTGGAACTCTGCAGGATTGTGAGTTACAGTGCCAAAGATCTCCTTTTCTCAACTCGCTTTCTTGTGAGCTGACCGAAAACCCGAAGAATTGCTTCAGGCCCTAATCTCGTTCCGGCATGGCCCGCTGAGCCTTTGGTGAATTCTACTTCCTGTAGGGAAATCAGAGTTCAATGTGCCCGTCCAAACACATCGAGTTAGCCGCTCATTGGTTCTCCTTATTCCTGTTCATCTTCCACAGAAATTGCAAACTGTGCCAAACAAGAGGTCAAAGGCACTGACTCTCCAAGTGGGGAGAATATTAATATCGCATCTGGAACGGCAAACTCGAGTATCAGGGGGCGAAAATGGCGATGAGTTTTAGAAATTATGCCTGATCACTTCGTGGACCATATTCTGGGTTTTCCATGCATATTTTAGCTGAAGGATAAATCCCTTAAACGTAGAGATTTGGGACCCGTGGAATGGGAACCATGCACCATTACCTCAAAGGGTCTGCATTCCCTCACCAATACTATCAGCCCCAAGTGTCCAGCCTTATCTCTCCCCCAGCTGTGGATGTAGAGGTGGTAAATCCAAGATTCCTCACAAGCCCTGAAGGACTTATTTAAGAATTTCTCTCTATTTCACAGTCCTTGTGTTTTGTTTTTCTAATTTATTTTTATAAGGGGATTTAGATAATTGACACTGCTGTGTGTATGGTGCTGTACACAAATGATTTTCTTATGGAGACCTATAAATGTATGGGTTTTAATTTTCTTCATAGTCAGGCATATTCCTAGGTTTTGAATAAGGGGTGTTGAGTCCATTTCGTTGAGCAAGGAGTGGGTCTTGTCTAATATATATTTGGCTTATGGAATGGTATCTGTCCTAATGTGAACCTCTGGTTTTATGCAGCCTCCCCACTCTCCTTTCCCCTTAAGCAAGCATAAGTTTCTTTTGTAAATGTGAGACTCTGTTGTGTTTTGTAATGCAGTTCACACGTAGCCGTGTTTACATTCCCGGTATTAGTGATATCTTATGATGTTTCTTTTTCTGTGTGACTTATTTCACTTAGAATCATCATAACTAAATCCACTCATTATGCTGCTACTGGTCTGTTGCCATTGATTTCATTGTTGAGTGATATTCCATTGTAGGGATGTACCACAACTTCTATATCCATTTTTCTCTTTCTGGGCTATTAAAGTTGTACCATAGTCAAGGATCCCGTACACATAGCAGCCCCAAACTTTGGTGTGGCTGTGTCTTTTTCATATAAATTTTCCGAATCTATAGCACCATAAGTGGAAGTGCCCTAGGCTCTCTAGCTTGTTTTTTTTTTGTTCCAGGAAACACCATCCTCTTCTGCAGAGTGGCTGTTGGCAATTTACATCCCGCCCATCAGCAAAACAAGGCTGCCGGTTCTCCATGGCCTGTCCTGCCTCTCTGGATTTTACACTTTTTTCGGACGGACCTTTGGATCGGTGGGAAGTGAGACTTCTTGTAGTGCAGATTTCCATTGCAGGCTTGCTTGGTTGGCCAAAAAGGGCGTATGCGTTTTTTCCTGAATATATTCAGGAAAAAACGCATACGCCCTTTTTGGCCAAGTGCATCACTGTCGAACTGCTGCCTCTTTTCCTACGCTTTCAGAGCAATTCTTATCTACCCCCTGATATCTGTTTTCTGCAATTCTGCGTCGCGTTCAAGTCCTCTTCACAGCCTTCCTTCAATAAATTTTTGGATGGTAGGGGTCATTTGGAACTCTGCAGGATTGTGAGTTACAGTGCCAAAAATCTCCTTTTCTCAACTCGCTTTCTTGTGAGCTGACCGCAAACCCGAAGAATTGCTTCAGTCCCTAATCTCGTTCCGGCATGGAATGCTGAGCCTTTGGTGAATTCTTCTTCCTGTAGGGAAATCAGAGTTCAATGTGCCCGTCCAAACACATCGAGTTAGCCGCTCATTGGTTCTCCTTATTCCTGTTCATCTTCCACAGAAATTGTAAACTGTGCCAAACAAGAGGTCAAAGGCACTGACTCTCCAAGTGGGGAGAATATTAATATCGCATCTGGAACGGCAAACTCGAGTATCAGGGGGCGAAAATGGCGAAGAGTTTTCGAAATTATGCCTGATCACTTCGTGGACCATATTCTGGGTTTTCCATGCATATTTTAGCTGAAGGATAAATCCCTTAAACGTGGAGATTTGGGACCCGTGGAATGGGAACCATGCACCATTACCTCAAAGGGTCTGCATTCCCTCACCAATACTATCAGCCCCAAGTGACCAGCCTTATCTCTCCCCCAGCTATGGATGTAGAGGTGGTAAATCCAAGATTCCTCACAAGCCCTGAAGGACTTATTTAAGAATTTCTCTCTATTTCACAGTCCTTGTGTTTTGTTTTTCAAATTTATTTTTATAAGGGGATTTAGCTTATTGACACTGCTGTGTGTATGGTGCTGTACACAAATGATTTTCTTATGGAGACCTATAAATGTATGGGTTTTAATTTTCTTCACAGTCAGGCATATTCCTAGGTTTTGAATACGGGGTGTTGAGTCCATTTCGTTGAGCAAGGAGTAGGTCTTGTCTAATATATATTTGGCTTATGGAATGGTATCTGTCCTAATGTGAACCTCTGGTTTTATGCAGCCTCCCCACTCTCCTTTCCCCTTAAGCAAGCATAAGTTTCTTTTGTAAATGTGAGACTCTGTTGTGTTTTGTAATGCAGTTCACACGTAGCCGTGTTTACATTCCCGGTATTAGTGATATCTTATGATGTTTCTTTTTCTGTGTGACTTATTTCACTTAGAATCATCATAACTAAATCCTCTCATTATGCTGCTACTGGTCTGTTGCCATTGATTTCATTGTTGAGTGATATTCCATTGTAGGGATGTACCACAACTTCTATATCCATTTTCCTCTTTCTGGGCTATTAAAGTTGTACCATAGTCAAGGATCCCGTACACAGAGCAGCCCCAAACTTTGGTGTGGCTGTGTCTTTTTCATTTAAATTTTCCGAATCTATAGCACCATAAGTGGAAGTGCCCTAGGCTCTCTATCTTGGCTTTTTCTTTGTTCCAGGAAACACCATCCTCTTCTGCAGAGTGGCTGTTGGCAATTTACATCCCGCCCATCAGCATAACAAGGCTGCCAGTTCTCCATGGCCTGTCCTGCCTCTCTGGAAATTACACTTTTTTCGGACGGCCCTTTGGATCGGTGGGAAGTGAGACTTCTTGTAGTGCAGATTTCCATTGCAGGCCTGCTTGGTTGGCCAAAAAGGGCGTATGCGTTTTTTCCTGAATATATTCAGGAAAAAACGCATACGCCCTTTTTGGCCAAGTGCATCACTGTCGAACTGCTGCCTCTTTTCCTACGCTTTCAGAGCAATTCTTATCTACTCCCTGATATCTGTTTTCTGCAATTCTGCGTCGCGTTCAAGTCCTCTTCACAGCCTTCCTTCAATAAATTTTTGGATGATAGGGGTCATTTGGAACTCTGCAGGATTGTGAGTTACAGTGCCAAAAATCTCCTTTTCTCAACTCGCTTTCTTGTGAGCTGACCGCAAACCCGAAGAATTGCTTCAGTCCCTAATCTCGTTCCGGCATGGCACGCTGAGCCTTTGGTGAATTCTTCTTCCTGTAGGGAAATCAGAGTTCAATGTGCCCGTCCAAACACATCGAGTTAGCCGCTCATTCGTTCTCCTTATTCCTGTTCATCTTCCACAGAAATTGCAAACTGTGCCAAACAAGAGGTGAAAGGCACTGACTCTCCAAGTGGGGAGAATGTTAATATCGCATCTGGAACGGCGAACTCGAGTACCAGGGGGCGAAAATGGCGATGAGTTTTAGAAATTATGCCTGGTCACTTCGTGGACCATATTCTGGGTTTTCCATGCATATTTTAGCTGAAGGATAAATCCCTTAAACGTGGAGATTTGGGACCCGTGCAATGGGAACCATGCACCATTACCTCAAAGGGTCTGCATTCCCTCACAAATACTATCAGCCCAAAGTGTCCAGTCTTATCTCTCCCACAGCTGTGGATGTAGAGGTGGTAAATCCAAGATTCCTCACAAACCCTGAAGGGCTTATTTAAGAATTTCTCTCTATTTCACAGTCCTTGTGTTTTGTTTTTCAAATTTATTTTTATAAGGGGATTTAGCTTATTGACACTGCTGTGTGTATGGTGCTGTACACAAATGATTTTCTTATGGAGACCTATAAATGTATGGGTTTTAATTTTCTTCACAGTCAGGCATATTCCTAGGTTTTGAATACGGGGTGTTGAGTCCATTTCGTTGAGCAAGGAGTAGGTCTTGTCTAATATATATTTGGCTTATGGAATGGTATCTGTCCTAATGTGAACCTCTGGTTTTATGCAGCCTCCCCACTCTCCTTTCCCCTTAAGCAAGCATAAGTTTCTTTTGTAAATGTGAGACTCTGTTGTGTTTTGTAATGCAGTTCACACGTAGCCGTGTTTACATTCCCGGTATTAGTGATATCTTATGATGTTTCTTTTTCTGTGTGACTTATTTCACTTAGAATCATCATAACTAAATCCTCTCATTATGCTGCTACTGGTCTGTTGTCATTGATTTCATTGTTGAGTGATATTCCATTGTAGGGATGTACCACAACTTCTATATCCATTTTCCTCTTTCTGGGCTATTAAAGTTGTACCATAGTCAAGGATCCCGTACACAGAGCAGCCCCAAACTTTGGTGTGGCTGTGTCTTTTTCATTTAAATTTTCCGAATCTATAGCACCATAAGTGGAAGTGCCCTAGGCTCTCTATCTTGGCTTTTTCTTTGTTCCAGGAAACACCATCCTCTTCTGCAGAGTGGCTGTTGGCAATTTACATCCCGCCCATCAGCATAACAAGGCTGCCAGTTCTCCATGGCCTGTCCTGCCTCTCTGGAAATTACACTTTTTTCGGACGGCCCTTTGGATCGGTGGGAAGTGAGACTTCTTGTAGTGCAGATTTCCATTGCAGGCCTGCTTGGTTGGCCAAAAAGGGCGTATGCGTTTTTTCCTGAATATATTCAGGAAAAAACGCATACGCCCTTTTTGGCCAAGTGCATCACTGTCGAACTGCTGCCTCTTTTCCTACGCTTTCAGAGCAATTCTTATCTACTCCCTGATATCTGTTTTCTGCAATTCTGCGTCGCGTTCAAGTCCTCTTCACAGCCTTCCTTCAATAAATTTTTGGATGATAGGGGTCATTTGGAACTCTGCAGGATTGTGAGTTACAGTGCCAAAAATCTCCTTTTCTCAACTCGCTTTCTTGTGAGCTGACCGCAAACCCGAAGAATTGCTTCAGTCCCTAATCTCGTTCCGGCATGGCACGCTGAGCCTTTGGTGAATTCTTCTTCCTGTAGGGAAATCAGAGTTCAATGTGCCCGTCCAAACACATCGAGTTAGCTGCTCATTCGTTCTCCTTATTCCTGTTCATCTTCCACAGAAATTGCAAACTGTGCCAAACAAGAGGTGAAAGGCACTGACTCTCCAAGTGGGGAGAATGTTAATATCGCATCTGGAACGGCGAACTCGAGTACCAGGGGGCGAAAATGGCGATGAGTTTTAGAAATTATGCCTGGTCACTTCGTGGACCATATTCTGGGTTTTCCATACATATTTTAGCTGAAGGATAAATCCCTTAAACGTGGAGATTTGGGACCCGTGCAATGGGAACCATGCACCATTACCTCAAAGGGTCTGCATTCCCTCACAAATACTATCAGCCCAAAGTGTCCAGTCTTATCTCTCCCACAGCTGTGGATGTAGAGGTGGTAAATCCAAGATTCCTCACAAGCCCTGAAGGACTTATTTAAGAATTTCTCTCTATTTGACATTCCTTGTGTTTTCTTTTTCAAATTTATTTTTATAAGGGGATTTAGCTTATTGACACTGCTGTGTGTATGCTGCTGTACACAAATGATTTTCTTATGGAGACCTATAAATGTATGGGTTTTAATTTTCTTCATACTCAGGTATGTTCCTGGGTTTTGAATACGGGGTGTAGAGTCCATTTGGTTGAGCAAGGAGTAGGTCTTGTCTAATATATATTTGGCTTATGGAATGGTATCTGTCCTAATGTCAACCTCTGGTTTTATGCAGCCTCCCCACTCTCCTTTCCCCTTAAGCAAGCATAAGTTTCTTTTGTAAATGTGAGACTCTGTTGTGTTTTGTAATGCAGTTCACACGTAGCCGTGTTTACATTCCCGGTATTAGTGATATCTTATGATGTTTCTTTTTCTGTGTGACTTATTTCACTTAGAATCATCATAACTAAATCCTCTCATTATGCTGCTACTGGTCTGTTGCCATTGATTTCATTGTTGAGTGATATTCCATTGTAGGGATGTACCACAACTTCTATATCCATTTTTCTCTTTCTGGGCTATTAAAGTTGTACCATAGTCAAGGATCCCGTACACAGAGCAGCCCCAAACTTTGGTGTGGCTGTGTCTTTTTCATTTAAATTTTCCGAATCTATAGCACCATAAGTGGAAGTGCCCTAGGCTCTCTAGCTTGTTTTTTTCTTTGTGCCAGGAAACACCATCCACTTCTCCAGAGTGGCTGTTGGCAATTTACATCCCGCCCATCAGCATAACAAGGCTGCGAGTTCTCCATGTCCTGTCCTGCCTCTCTGGATTTTACATTTTTTTCGGAGGGCCCTTTTGATCGGTGGGAAGTGAGACTTCCTTGTAGTGCGGATTTCCATTGCAGGCTTGCTTGGTTGGCCAAAAAGGGCGTATGCGTTTTTTCCTGAATATATTCAGGAAAAAACGCATACGCCCTTTTTGGCCAAGTGCATCACTGTCGAACTGCTGCCTCTTTTCCTACGCTTTCAGAGCAATTCTTATCTACCCCCTGATATCTGTTTTCTGCAATTCCGCGTCGCGTTCAAGTCCTCTTCACAGCCTTCCTTCAATAAATTTTTGGATGATAGGGGTCATTTGGAACTCTGCAGGATTGTGAGTTACAGTGCCAAAGATCTCCTTTTCTCAACTCGCTGTCTTGTGAGCTGACCACAAACCCGAAGAATTGCTTCAGGCCCTAATCTCGTTCCGGCATGGCCCGCTGAGCCTTTGGTGAATTCTTCTTCCTGTAGGGAAATCAGAGTTCAATGTGCCCGTCCAAACACATCGAGTTAGCCGCTCATTGGTTCTCCTTATTCCTGTTCATCTTCCACAGAAATTGCAAACTGTGCCAAACAAGAGGTGAAAGGCACTGACTCTCCAAGTGGGGAGAATGTTAATATCGCATCTGGAACGGCGAACTCGAGTATCAGGGGCCGAAAATGGCGATGAGTTTTAGAAATTATGCCTGATCACTTCGTGGATCATATTCTGGGTTTTCCATGCATATTTTAGCTGAAGGATAAATCCCTTAAACGTGGAGACTTGGGACCCGTGGAATGGGAACCATGCACCACTACCTCAAAGGGTCTGCATTCCCTCACAAATACTATCAGCCCCAAGTGTCCAGCCTTATCTCTCCCCCAGCTGTGGATGTAGAGGTGGTAAATCCAAGATTCCTCACAAGCCCTGAAGGACTTATTTAAGAATTTCTCTCTATTTGACATTCCTTGTGTTTTCTTTTTCAAATTTATTTTTATAAGGGGATTTAGCTTATGTACACTGCTGTGTGTATGCTGCTGTACACAAATGATTTTCTTATGGAGACCTATAAATGTATGGGTTTTAACTTTCTTCATACTCAGGTATATTCCTGGGTTTTGAATACGGTGTGTAGAGTCCATTTGGTTGAGCAAGGAGTAGGTCTTGTCTAATATATATTTGGCTTATGGAATGGTATCTGTCCTAATGTCAACCTCTGGTTTTATGCAGCCTCCCCACTCTCCATTCCCCTTAAGCAAGCATAAGTTTCTTTTGAAATGTGAGAATCTGTTGTGTTTTGTAATGCAGTTCACACGTAGCCGTGTTTACATTCCCGGTATTAGTGATATCTTATGATGTTTCTTTTTCTGTGTGACTTATTTCACTTAGAATCATCATAATTAAATCCACTCATTATGCTGCTACTGGTCTGTTGCCATTGATTTCATTGTTGAGTGATATCCCATTGTAGGGATGCACCACCACTTCTATATCCATTTTTTCTCTTTCTGGGCTATTAAAGTTGTACCATAGTCAAGGATCCCGTACACAGAGCAGCCCCAAACATTGGTGTGGCTGTATCTTTTTCATTTAAATTTTCCGAATCAATAGCACCATTATTGGAAGTGCCCTAGGCTCTCTAGCTTCGTTTTTTCTTTGTTCCAGGAAGCAGGATCCACTTCTCCAGAGTGGCTGTTGGCAATTTACATCCGGTCCATCAGCATAACAAGGCTGCCGGTTCTCCATTGCCTGTCCTGCCTCTCTGGATTTTACAATTTTTTCGGACGGCCCTTTGGATCGGTGGGAAGTGAGACTTCCTTGTAGTGCGGATTTCCATTGCAGGCTTGCTTGGTTGGCCAAAAAGGGCGTATGCGTTTTTTCCGGAATATATTCAGGAAAAAACGCATACGCCCTTTTTGGCCAAGTGCATCCGTGTCAAACTGCTGCCTCTTTTCCTACACTTTCAGAGCAATTCTTATCTACCCCCTGATATCTGTTTTCTGCAATTCTGCGTCGCGTTCAAGTCCTCTTCACAGCCTTCCTTCAATAAATTTTTGGATGATAGGGGTCATTTGGAACTCTGCAGGATTGTGAGTTACAGTGGCAAAGATCTCCTTTTCTCAACTCGCTTTCTTGTGAGCTGACCGAAAACCCGAAGAATTGCTTCAAGCCCTAATCTCGTTCCGTCATGGCCCGCTGAGCCTTTGGTGAATTCTTCTTCCTGTAGGGAAATCAGAGTTCAATGTGCCCGTCCAAACACATCGAGTTAGCCGCTCATTGGTTCTCCTTATTCCTGTTCATCTTCCACAGAAATTTCAAACTGTGCCAAACAAGAGGTCAAAGGCACTGACTCTCCAAGTGGGGAGAATATTAATATCGCATCTGGAACGGCAAACTCGAGTATCAGGGAGCAAAAATGGCGATGAGTTTTAGAAACTATGCCTGATCACTTCGTGGACCATATTCTGGGTTTTCCATGCATATTTTAGCCGAAGGATAAATCCCTTATACGTGGAGATTTGGGACCCGTGGAATGGGAACCATGCACCATTACCTCAAAGGCTCTGCATTCCCTCACCAATACTATCAGCCCCAAGTGTCCAGCCTTATCTCTCCCCCAGCTGTGGATGTAGAGGTGGTAAATCCAAGATTCCTCACACGCCCTGAAGGACTTATTTAAGAATTTCTCTCTATTTCACAGTCCTTGTGTTTTGTTTTTCTAATTTATTTTTATAAGGGGATTTAGCTTATTGACACTGCTGTGTGTATGGTGCTGTACACAAATGATTTTCTTATGGAGACCTATAAATGTATGGGTTTTAATTTTCTTCATAGACAGGCATATTCCTAGGTTTTGAATACGGGGTGTTGAGTCCATTTCGTTGAGCAAGGAGTAGGTCTTGTCTAATATATATTTGGCTTATGGAATGGTATCAGTCCTAATGTCATCCTCTGGTTTTATGCAGCCTCCCCACTCTCCTTTCCCCTTAAGCAAGCATAAGTTTCTTTTGTAAATGTGAGACTCTCTTGTGATTTGTAATGCAGTTCACACGTAGCCGTGTTTACATTCCTGGTATTCGTGATATCCTATGATATTTCTTTTTCTGTGTGACTTATTTCACTTAGAATCATCATAACTAAATACACTCATTATGCTGCTACTGGTCTGTTGCCATTGATTTCATTGTTGAGTGATATTCCATTGTAGGGATGTACCACAACTTCTATATCCATTTTTCTCTTTCTGGGCTATTAACGTTGTACCATAGTCAAGGATCCCGTACACAGAGCAGCCCCAAACTTTGGTGTGGCTGTGTCTTTTTCATTTAAATTTTCCGAATCTATAGCACCATAAGTGGAAGTGCCCTAGGCTCTCTACCTTGTTTTTTTCTTTGTTCCTGGAAACACCATCCACTTCTCCAGAGTGGCTGTTGGCAATTTACATCCCGCCCATCAGCATAACAAGGCTGCCGGTTCTCCATGGCCTGTCCTGCCTCTCTGAATTTTACACTTTTTTCGGACGGCCCTTTGGATCGGTGGGAAGTGAGACTTCCTTGTGGTGCGGATTTCCATTGCAGGCTTGCTTGGTTGGCCAAAAAGGGCGTATGCGTTTTTTCCTGATATATTCAGGAAAAAACACAAACGCCCTTTTTGGCCAAGTGCATCACTGTCGAACTGCTGCCTCTTTACCTACGCTTTCAGAGCAATTCTTATCTACCCCCTGATATCTGTTTTCTGCAATTCTGCGTCGCGTTCAAGTCCTCTTCACAGCCTTCCTTCAATAAATTTTTGGTTAAAGGGGTCATTTGGAACTCTGCAGGATTGTGAGTTACAGTGCCAAAGATCTCCTTTTCTCAACTCGCTTTCTTGTGAGCTGACCGCAAACCCGAAGAATTGCTTCAGGCCCTAATCTCGTTCCGGCATGGCCCGCTGAGCCTTTGGTGAATTCTTCTTCCTGTAGGGAAATCAGAGTTCAATGTGCCCGTCCAAACACATAGAGTTAGCCGCTCATTGGTTCTCCTTATTCCTGTTCATCTTACACAGAAATTGCAAACTGTGCGAAACAAGAGGTCAAAGGCACTGACTCTCCAAGTGGGGAGCATGTTAATATCGCATCTGGAACGGCGAACTCGAGTATCAGGGGGCGAAAATGGCTAAGAGTTTTAGAAATTATGCCTGATCACTTCGTGGACCATATTCTGGGTTATCCATGCATATTTTAGCTGAAGGATAAATCCCTTAAACGTGGAGATTTGGGACCCGTGGAATGGGAACCATGCACCATTACCTCAAAGGGTCTGCATTCCCTCACCAATACTATCAGCTCCAAGTGTCCAGCCTTATCTCTCCCCCAGCTGTGGATGTAGAGGTGGTAAATCAAAGATTCCTCACAAGCCCTGAAGGACTTATTTAAGAATTTCTCTCTATTTCACAGTCCTTGTGTTTTGTTTTTCAAATTTATTTTTATAAGGGGATTTAGCTTATTGACACTGCTGTGTGTATGGTGCTGTACACAAATGATTTTCTTATGGAGACCTATAAATGTATGGGTTTTAATTTTCTTCATAGTCAGGCATATTCATAGGTTTTGAATACGGGGTGTTGAGTCCATTTCGTTGAGCAAGGAGTAGGTCTTGTCTAATATATATTTGGCTTATGGAATGGTATCTGTCCTAATGTGAACCTCTGGTTTTATGCAGCTTCCCCACTCTCCTTTCCCCTTAAGCAAGCATAAGTTTCTTTTGTAAATGTGAGACTCTGTTGTGTTTTGTAATGCAGTTCACACGTAGCCGTGTTTACATTCCCGGTATTAGTGATATCTTATGATGTTTCTTTTTCTGTGTGACTTATTTCACTTAGAATCATCATAACTAAATCCTCTCATTATGCTGCTACTGTTCTGTTGCCATTGATTTCATTGTTGAGTGATATTCCATTGTAGGGATGTACCACAACTTCTATATCCATTTTTCTCTTTCTGGGCTATTAACGTTGTACCATAGTCAAGGATCCCGTACACAGAGCAGCCCTAAACTTTGGTGTGGCTGTGTCTTTTTCATTTAAATTTTCCGAATCTATAGCACCATCAGTGGAAGTGCCCTAGGCTCTCTAGCTTGTTTTTTTCTTTGTTCCAGGAAACACCATCCACTTCTCCAGAGTGGCTGTTGGCCATTTACATCCCGCCCATCAGCATAACAAGGCTGCCGGTTCTCCATGGCCTGTCCTGCCTCTCTGGATTTTACACTTTTTTCGGACGGCCCTTTGGATCGGTGGGAAGTGAGACTGGCTTGTTGTGCGGATTTCCATTGCAGGCTTGCTTGGTTGGCCAAAAAGGGCGTATGCGTTTTTTCAGGAAAAAACGCATACGCCCTTTTTGGCCAAGTGCATCACTGTCGAACTGCTTCCTCTTTTCCTATGCTTTCAGAGCAATTGTTATCTACCCCCTGATATCTGTTTTCTGCAATTTTGCGTCGCGTTCAAGTCCTCTTCACAGCCTTCCTTCAATAAATTTTTGGATGATAGGGGTCATTTGGAACTCTGCAGGATTGTGAGTTACAGTGCCAAAGATCTCCTTTTCTCAACTCGCTTTCTTGTGAGCTGACCGAAAACCCGAAGAATTGCTTCAGGCCCTAATCTCGTTCCAGCATCGCCCGCTGAGCCTTTGGTGAATTCTTCTTCCTGTAGGGAAATCAGAGTTCAATGTGCCCGTCCAAACACATCGAGTTAGCCGCTCATTGGTTCTCCTTATTCCTGTTGATCTTCCACAGAAATTGCAAACTGTGCGAAAAAAGAGGTCAAAGGCACTGACACTCCAAGTGGGGAGAATGTTAATGTCACATCTGGAACGGCGAACTTGAGTATCAGGGGGCGAAAATGGCGATGAGTTTTAGAAATTATGCCTGATCACTTCGTGGACCATATTCTGGGTTTTCCATGCATATTTTAGCTGAAGGATAAATCCCTTAAACGTGGAGATTTGGGACCCGTGGAATGGGAACCATGCACCATTACCTCAAAGGGTCTGCATTCCCTCACCAATACTATCAGCCCCAAGTGTCCAGGATTATCTCTCCCCCAGCTGTGGATGTAGAGGTGGTAAATCCAAGATTCCTCACAAGCCCTGAAGGAATTTTTAAGAATTTCTCTCTATTTCACAGTCCTTGTGTTTTGTTTTTCAAATTTATTTTTATAAGGGGATTTAGCTTATTGACACTGCTGTGTGTATGGTGCTGTACACAAATGATATTCTTATGGAGACCTATAAATGTATGGGTTTTAATTTTCTTCACAGTCAGGCATATTCCTAGGTTTTGAATACGGGGTGTTGAGTCCATTTCGTTGAGCAAGGAGTAGGTCTTGTCTAATTTATATTTGGCTTATGAAATGGTATCTGTCCTAATGTGAACCTCTGGTTTTATGCAGCCTCCCCACTCTCCTTTCCCCTTAAGCAAGCATAAGTTTCTTTTGTAAATGTGAGACTCTGTTGTGTTTTGTAATGCAGTTCACACGTAGCCGTGTTTACATTCCCGGTATTAGTGATATCTTATGATGTTTCTTTTTCTGAGTGACTTATTTCACTTAGAATCATCATTACTAAATCCTCTCATTATGCTGCTACTGGTCTGTTGCCATTGATTTCATTGTTGAGTGATATTCCATTGTAGGGATGTACCACAACTTCTATATCCATTTTTCTCTTTCTGGGCTATTAAAGTTGTACCATAGTCAAGGATCCCGTACACAGAGCAGCCCCAAACTTTGGTGTGGCTGTGTCTTTTTCATTTAAATTTTCCGAATCTATAGCACCATAAGTGGAAGTGCCCTAGGCTCTCTAGCTTGTTTTTTTCTTTGTTCCAGGAAACACCTTCCACTTCTCCAGTGTGGCTGTTGGCAATTTACATCCCGCCCATCAGCATAACAAGGCTGCCGGTTCTCCATGGCCTGCCCTGCCTCTCTGGATTTTACACTTTTTTCGGACGGCCCTTTGGATCGGTGGGAAGTGAGACTTCTTGTAGTGCAGATTTCCATTGCAGGCCTGCTTGGTTGGCCAAAAAGGGCGTGTGCGTTTTTTCCTGAATATATTCAGGAAAAAACGCATATGCCCTTTTTGGCCAAATGCATCACTGTCGAACTGCTGCCTCTTTTCCTACGCTTTCAGAGCAATTCTTATCTACCCCCTGATATCTGTTTTCTGCAATTCTGCGTCGCGTTCAAGTCCTCTTCACAGCCTTCCTTCAATAAATTTTTGGATAATAGGGGTCATTTTGAACTCTGCAGGATTGTGAGTTACGGTGCCAAAAATCTCCTTTTCTCAACTCGCTTTCTTGTGAGCTGACCGCAAACCCGAAGAATTGCTTCAGTCCCTAATCTCGTTCCGGCATGGCACGCTGAGCCTTTGGTGAATTCTTTTTCCTGTAGGGAAATCAGAGTTCAATGTGCCCGTCCAAACACATCGAGTTAGCTGCTCATTCGTTCTCCTTATTCCTTTTCATCTTCCACAGAAATTGCAAACTGTGCCAAACAAGAGGTCAAAGGCACTGACTCTCCAAGTGGGGAGAATGTTAATATCGCATCTGGAACGGCGAACTCGAGTACCAGGGGGCGAAAATGGCGATGAGTTTTAAAATTTTGCCTGGTCACTTCGTGGACCATATTCTGGGTTTTCCATGCATATTTTAGCTGAAGGATAAATCCCTTAAACGTGGAGATTTGGGACCCGTGCAATGGGAACCATGCACCATTACCTCAAAGGGTCTGCATTCCCTCACCAATAGTATGAGCCCCAAGTGTCCAGCCTTATCTCTCCCCCAGCTGTGGATGTAGAGGTGGTAAATCCAAGATTCCTCACAAGCCCTGAAAGACTTATTTATGAATTTCTCTCTATTTGACATTCCTTGTGTTTTCTTTTTCAAATTTATTTTTATAAGGGGATTTAGCTTATTGACACTGCTGTGTGTATGCTGCTGTACACAAATGATTTTCATATGGAGACCTATAAATGTATGGGTTTTAATTTTCTTCATACTCAGGTATATTCCCGGGTTTTGAATACGGGGTGTAGAGTCCATTTGGTTGAGCAAGGAGTAGGTCTTGTCTAATATATATTTGGCTTATGGAATGGTATCTGTCCTAATGTCAACCTTTGGTTTTATGCAGCCTCCCCACTCTCCTTTCCCCTTAAGCAAGCATAAGTTTCTTTTGTAAATGTGAGAATCTGTTGTGTTTTGTAATGCAGTTCACACGTAGCCGTGTTTACATTCCCGGTATTAGTGATATCTTATGATGTTTCTTTTTCTGAGTGACTTATTTCACTTAGAATCATCATATCTAAATCCACTCATTATGCTGCTACTGGTCTGTTGCCATTGATTTCATTGTTGAGTGATATCCCATTGTAGGGATGCCCCACAACTTCTATATCCATTTCTTCTCTTTCTGGGCTATTAAAGTGTACCATAGTCAAGGATCCCGTACACAGAGCAGCCCCAAACTTTGGTGTGGCTGTATCTTTTTCATTTAAATTTTCCGAATCTATAGCAACATTATTGGAAGTGCCCTAGGCTCTCTAGCTTCGTTTTTTCTTTGTTCCAGGAAGCACCATCCACTTCTCCAGAGTGGCAGTTGGCAATTTACCTCCGGTCCATCAGCATAACAAGGCTGCCGGTTCTCCATTGCCTGTCCTGCCTCTCTGGATTTTACAATTTTTTCGGACGGCCCTTTGGATCGGTGGGAAGTGAGACTTCCTTGTAGTGCGGATTTCCATTGCAGGCTTGCTTGGTTGGCCAAAAAGGGCGTATGCGTTTTTTCCTGAATCTATTCAGGAAAAAACGCATACGCCCTTTTTGGCCAAGTGCATCACTGTCGAACTGCTGCCTCTTTTCCTACGCTTTCAGAGCAATTCTTATCTACCCCCTGATATCTGTTTTCTGCAATTCTGCGTCGCGTTCAAGTCCTCTTCACAGCCTTCCTTCAATAAATTTTTGGATGATAGGGGTCATTTGGAACTCTGCAGGATTGTGAGTTACAGTGCCAAAGATCTCCTTTTCTCAACTCGCTTTCTTGTGAGCTGACCGAAAACCTGAAGAATTGCTTCAGGCCCTAATCTCGTTACGGCATGGCACGCTGAGCCTTTGGTGAATTCTTCTTCCTGTAGGGAAATCAGAGTTCAATGTGCCCGCCCAAACACATCGAGTTAGCCGCTCATTCGTTCTCCTTATTCCTGTTCATCTTCCACAGAAATTGCAATCTGTGCCAAACAAGAGGTCAAAGGCACTGACTCTCCAAGTGGGGAGAATGTTAATATCGCATCTGGAATGGCGAACTCGAGTACCAGGGTGCAAAAATGGCGATGAGTTTTAAAATTTTGCCTGATCACTTCGTGGACCATATTCTGTGTTTTCCATGCATATTTTAGCTGAAGGATAAATCCCTTAAACGTGGAGATTTGGGACCCGTGCAATGGGAACCATGCACCATTACCTCAAAGGGTCTGCATTTCCTCACCAATACTATCAGCCCCAAGTGTCCAGCCTTATCTCTCCCCCAGCTGTGGATGTAGAGGTGGTAAATCCAAGATTCCTCACAAGCCCTGAAGGACTTATTTAAGAATTTCTCTCTATTTCACAGTCCTTGTGTTTTGTTTTTCAAATTTATTTTTATAAGGGGATTTAGCTTATTGACACTGCTGTGTGTATGGTGCTGTACACAAATGATTTTCTTATGGAGACCTATAAATGTATGGGTTTTAATTTTCTTCATAGTCAGGCATATTCCTAGGTTTTGAATACGGGGTGTTGAGTCCATTTCGTTGAGCAAGGAGTAGGTCTTGTCTAATATATATTTGGCTTATGGAATGGTATCTGTCCTAATGTGAACCTCTGGTTTTATGCAGCCTCCCCACTCTCCTTTCCCCTTAAGCAAGCATAAGTTTCTTTTGTAAATGTGAGACTCTGTTGTGTTTTGTAATGCAGTTCACATGTAGCCGTGTTTACATTCCCGGTATTAGTGATATCTTATGATGTTTCTTTTTCTGTGTGACTTATTTCACTTAGAATCATCATAACTAAATCCTCTCATTATGCTGCTACTGGTCTGTTGCCCTTGATTTCATTGTTGAGTGATATTCCATTGTAGGGATGTACCACAACTTCTATATCCATTTTTCTCTTTCTGGGATATTAAAGTTGTACCATAGTCAAGGATCCCGTACACAGAGCAGCCCCAAACTTTGGTGTGGCTGTGTCTTTTTCATTTAAATTTTCCGAATCTATAGCACCATAAGTGGAAGTGCCCTAGGCTCTCTAGCTTGTTTTTTTCTTTGTTCCAGGAAACACCATCCACTTCTCCAGAGTGGCTGTTGGCAATTTACATCCCGCCCATCAGCATAACAAGGCTGCCGGTTCTCCATGGCCTGTCCTGCCTCTCTGGATTTTACACTTTTTTCGGACGGCCCTTTGGATCCGTGGGAAGTGAGACTTCCTTGTAGTGTGGATTTCCATTGCAGGCTTGCTTGGTTGGTCAAAAAGGGCGTATGCGTTTTTTCCTGAATATATTCAGGAGAAAACGCATACGCCCTTTTTGGCCAAGTGCATCACTGTCGAACTGCTGCCTCTTTTCCTACGCTTTCAGAGCAATTCTTATCTACCCCCTGATATCTGTTTTCTGCAATTCTGCGTCGCGTTCAAGTCCTCCTCACAGCCTTCCTTCAATAAATTTTTGGATGATAGGGGTCATTTGGAACTCTGCAGGATTGTGAGTTACAGTGCCAAAAATCTCCTTTTCTCACCTCGCTTTCTTGTGAGCTGACCGCAAACCCAAAGAATTGCTTCAGGCCCTAATCTCGTTACGGCATGGCACGCTGAGCCTTTGGTGAATTCTTCTTCCTGTAGGGAAATCAGAGTTCAATG
This sequence comes from Inia geoffrensis, assembly GCA_036417435.1. NCBI lineage: Eukaryota > Metazoa > Chordata > Mammalia > Artiodactyla > Iniidae > Inia > Inia geoffrensis. The sequence continues at coordinate 49,342 of JAZAQT010000304.1, forward strand.
TGCCCGCCCAAACACATCGAGTTAGCCGCTCATTCGTTCTCCTTATTCCTGTTCATCTTCCACAGAAATTGCAATCTGTGCCAAACAAGAGGTCAAAGGCACTGACTCTCCAAGTGGGGAGAATGTTAATATCGCATCTGGAATGGCGAACTCGAGTACCAGGGTGCAAAAATGGCGATGAGTTTTAAAATTTTGCCTGATCACTTCGTGGACCATATTCTGTGTTTTCCATGCATATTTTAGCTGAAGGATAAATCCCTTAAACGTGGAGATTTGGGACCCGTGCAATGGGAACCATGCACCATTACCTCAAAGGCTCTGCATTCCCTCACCAATAGTATCAGCCCCAAGTGTCCAGCCTTATCTCTCCCCCAGCTGTGGATGTAGAGGTGGTAAATCCAAGTTTCCTCACAAGCCCTGAAGGACTTATTCAAGAATTTCTCTCTATTTCACCGTCCTTGTGTTTTGTTTTTCAAATTTATTTTTATAAGGGGATTTAGCTTATTGACACTGCTGTGTGTATGGTGCTGTACACAAATGATTTTCTTATGGAGACCTATAAATGTATGGGTTTTAATTTTCTTCATAGTCAGGCATATTCCTAGGTTTTGAATACGGGGTGTTGAGTCCATTTCGTTGACCAAGGAGTAGGTCTTGTCTAATATATATTTGGCTTATGGAATGGTATCTGTCCTAATGTGAACCTCTGGTTTTATGCAGCCTCCCCACTCTCCTTTCCCCTTAAGCAAGCATAAGTTTCTTTTGTAAATGTGAGACTCTATTGTGTTTTGTAATGCAGTTCACACGTAGCCGTGTTTACATTCCCGGTATTAGTGATATCTTATGATGTTTCTTTTTCTGTGTGACTTATTTCACTTAGAATCATCATAACTAAATCCTCTCATTATGCTGCTACTGGTCTGTTGCCATTGATTTCATTGTTGAGTGATATTCCATTGTAGGGATGTACCACAACTTCTATATCCATTTTTCTCTTTCTGGGATATTAAAGTTGTACCATAGTCAAGGATCCCGTACACAGAGCAGCCCCAAACTTTGGTGTGGCTGTGTCTTTTTCATTTAAATTTTCCGAATCTATAGCACCATAAGTGGAAGTGCCCTAGGCTCTCTAGCTTGTTTTTTTCTTTGTTCCAGGAAACACCATCCACTTCTCCAGAGTGGCTGTTGGCAATTTACATCCCGCCCATCAGCATAACAAGGCTGCCGGTTCTCCATGGCCTGTCCTGCCTCTCTGGATTTTACACTTTTTTCGGACGTCCCTTTGGATCCGTGGGAAGTGAGACTTCCTTGTAGTGCGGATTTCCATTGCAGGCTTGCTTGGTTGGCCAAAAAGGGCGTATGCATTTTTTCCTGAATATATTCAGGAGAAAACGCATACGCCCTTTTTGGCCAAGTGCATCACTGTCGAACTGCTGCCTCTTTTCCTACGCTTTCAGAGCAATTCTTATCTACCCCCTGATATCTGTTTTCTGCAATTCTGCGTCGCGTTCAAGTCCTCTTCACAGCCTTCCTTCAATAAATTTTTGGATGATAGGGGCCATTTGGAACTCTGCAGGATTGTGAGTTACAGTGGCAAAGATCTCCTTTTCTCAACTCGCTTTCTTGTGAGCTGACCGCAAACCCGAAGAATTGCTTCAGGCCCTAATCTCGTTCCGGCATGGCCCGCTGAGCCTTTGGTGAATTCTTCTTCCTGTAGGGAAATCAGAGTTCAATGTGCCCGTCCAAACACATCGAGTTAGCCGCTCATTGGTTCTCCTTATTCCTGTTCATCTTCCACAGAAATTGCAAACTGTGCCAAACAAGAGGTCAAAGGCACTGACTCTCCAAGTGGGGAGAATGTTAATATCGCATCTGGAATGGCGAACTCGAGTACCAGGGTGCAAAAATGGCGATGAGTTTTAAAATTTTGCCTGATCACTTCGTGGACCATATTCTGTGTTTTCCATGCATATTTTAGCTGAAGGATAAATCCCTTAAACGTGGAGATTTGGGACCCGTGCAATGGGAACCATGCACCATTACCTCAAAGGCTCTGCATTCCCTCACCAATAGTATCAGCCCCAAGTGTCCAGCCTTATCTCTCCCCCAGCTGTGGATGTAGAGGTGGTAAATCCAAGATTCCTCACAAGCCCTGAAGGACTTATTTAAGAATTTCTCTCTATTTCACCGTCCTTGTGTTTTGTTTTTCAAATTTATTTTTATAAGGGGATTTAGCTTATTGACACTGCTGTGTGTATGGTGCTGTACACAAATGATTTTCTTATGGAGACCTATAAATGTATGGGTTTTAATTTTCTTCATAGTCAGGCATATTCCTAGGTTTTGAATACGGGGTGTTGAGTCCATTTCGTTGAGCAAGGAGTAAGTCTTGTCTAATATATATTTGGCTTATGGAATGGTATCTGTCCTAATGTGAACCTCTGGTTTTATGCAGCCTCCCCACTCTCCTTTCCCCTTAAGCAAGCATAAGGTTCTTTTGTAAATGTGAGACTCTGTTGTGTTTTGTAATGCAGTTCACACGTAGCCGTGTTTACATTCCCGGTATTAGTGATATCTTATGATGTTTCTTTTTCTGTGTGACTTATTTCACTTAGAATCATCATAACTAAATCCTCTCATTATGCTGCTACTGGTCTGTTGCCCTTGATTTCATTGTTGAGTGATATTCCATTGTAGGGATGTACCACAACTTCTATATCCATTTTTCTCTTTCTGGGATATTAAAGTTGTACCATAGTCAAGGATCCCGTACACAGAGCAGCCCCAAACTTTGGTGTGGCTGTGTCTTTTTCATTTAAATTTTCCGAATCTATAGCACCATAAGTGGAAGTGCCCTAGGCTCTCTAGCTTGTTTTTTTCTTTGTTCCAGGAAACACCATCCACTTCTCCAGAGTGGCTGTTGGCAATTTACATCCCGCCCATCAGCATAACAAGGCTGCCGGTTCTCCATGGCCTGTCCTGCCTCTCTGGATTTTACACTTTTTTCGGACGGCCCTTTGGATCCGTGGGAAGTGAGACTTCCTTGTAGTGCGGATTTCCATTGCAGGCTTGCTTGGTTGGTCAAAAAGGGCGTATGCGTTTTTTCCTGAATATATTCAGGAGAAAACGCATACGCCCTTTTTGGCCAAGTGCATCACTGTCGAACTGCTGCCTCTTTTCCTACGCTTTCAGAGCAATTCTTATCTACCCCCTGATATCTGTTTTCTGCAATTCTGCGTCGCGTTCAAGTCCTCCTCACAGCCTTCCTTCAATAAATTTTTGGATGATAGGGGTCATTTGGAACTCTGCAGGATTGTGAGTTACAGTGCCAAAAATCTCCTTTTCTCACCTCGCTTTCTTGTGAGCTGACCGCAAACCCAAAGAATTGCTTCAGGCCCTAATCTCGTTACGGCATGGCACGCTGAGCCTTTGGTGAATTCTTCTTCCTGTAGGGAAATCAGAGTTCAATGTGCCCGTCCAAACACATCGAGTTAGCCGCTCATTGGTTCTCCTTATTCCTGTTCATCTTCCACAGAAATTGCAAACTGTGCCAAACAAGAGGTGAAAGGCACTGACTCTCCAAGTGGGGAGAATGTTAATATCGCATCTGGAACGGCGAACTCGAGTATCAGGGGCCGAAAATGGCGATGAGTTTTAGAAATTATGCCTGATCACTTCGTGGATCATATTCTGGGTTTTCCATGCATATTTTAGCTGAAGGATAAATCCCTTAAACGTGGAGACTTGGGACCCGTGGAATGGGAACCATGCACCACTACCTCAAAGGGTCTGCATTCCCTCACAAATACTATCAGCCCCAAGTGTCCAGCCTTATCTCTCCCCCAGCTGTGGATGTAGAGGTGGTAAATCCAAGATTCCTCACAAGCCCTGAAGGACTTATTTAAGAATTTCTCTCTATTTGACATTCCTTGTGTTTTCTTTTTCAAATTTATTTTTATAAGGGGATTTAGCTTATGTACACTGCTGTGTGTATGCTGCTGTACACAAATGATTTTCTTATGGAGACCTATAAATGTATGGGTTTTAACTTTCTTCATACTCAGGTATATTCCTGGGTTTTGAATACGGTGTGTAGAGTCCATTTGGTTGAGCAAGGAGTAGGTCTTGTCTAATATATATTTGGCTTATGGAATGGTATCTGTCCTAATGTCAACCTCTGGTTTTATGCAGCCTCCCCACTCTCCATTCCCCTTAAGCAAGCATAAGTTTCTTTTGAAATGTGAGAATCTGTTGTGTTTTGTAATGCAGTTCACACGTAGCCGTGTTTACATTCCCGGTATTAGTGATATCTTATGATGTTTCTTTTTCTGTGTGACTTATTTCACTTAGAATCATCATAATTAAATCCACTCATTATGCTGCTACTGGTCTGTTGCCATTGATTTCATTGTTGAGTGATATCCCATTGTAGGGATGCACCACCACTTCTATATCCATTTTTTCTCTTTCTGGGCTATTAAAGTTGTACCATAGTCAAGGATCCCGTACACAGAGCAGCCCCAAACATTGGTGTGGCTGTATCTTTTTCATTTAAATTTTCCGAATCAATAGCACCATTATTGGAAGTGCCCTAGGCTCTCTAGCTTCGTTTTTTCTTTGTTCCAGGAAGCAGGATCCACTTCTCCAGAGTGGCTGTTGGCAATTTACATCCGGTCCATCAGCATAACAAGGCTGCCGGTTCTCCATTGCCTGTCCTGCCTCTCTGGATTTTACAATTTTTTCGGACGGCCCTTTGGATCGGTGGGAAGTGAGACTTCCTTGTAGTGCGGATTTCCATTGCAGGCTTGCTTGGTTGGCCAAAAAGGGCGTATGCGTTTTTTCCGGAATATATTCAGGAAAAAACGCATACGCCCTTTTTGGCCAAGTGCATCCGTGTCAAACTGCTGCCTCTTTTCCTACACTTTCAGAGCAATTCTTATCTACCCCCTGATATCTGTTTTCTGCAATTCTGCGTCGCGTTCAAGTCCTCTTCACAGCCTTCCTTCAATAAATTTTTGGATGATAGGGGTCATTTGGAACTCTGCAGGATTGTGAGTTACAGTGGCAAAGATCTCCTTTTCTCAACTCGCTTTCTTGTGAGCTGACCGAAAACCCGAAGAATTGCTTCAAGCCCTAATCTCGTTCCGTCATGGCCCGCTGAGCCTTTGGTGAATTCTTCTTCCTGTAGGGAAATCAGAGTTCAATGTGCCCGTCCAAACACATCGAGTTAGCCGCTCATTGGTTCTCCTTATTCCTGTTCATCTTCCACAGAAATTTCAAACTGTGCCAAACAAGAGGTCAAAGGCACTGACTCTCCAAGTGGGGAGAATATTAATATCGCATCTGGAACGGCAAACTCGAGTATCAGGGAGCAAAAATGGCGATGAGTTTTAGAAACTATGCCTGATCACTTCGTGGACCATATTCTGGGTTTTCCATGCATATTTTAGCCGAAGGATAAATCCCTTATACGTGGAGATTTGGGACCCGTGGAATGGGAACCATGCACCATTACCTCAAAGGCTCTGCATTCCCTCACCAATACTATCAGCCCCAAGTGTCCAGCCTTATCTCTCCCCCAGCTGTGGATGTAGAGGTGGTAAATCCAAGATTCCTCACACGCCCTGAAGGACTTATTTAAGAATTTCTCTCTATTTCACAGTCCTTGTGTTTTGTTTTTCTAATTTATTTTTATAAGGGGATTTAGCTTATTGACACTGCTGTGTGTATGGTGCTGTACACAAATGATTTTCTTATGGAGACCTATAAATGTATGGGTTTTAATTTTCTTCATAGACAGGCATATTCCTAGGTTTTGAATACGGGGTGTTGAGTCCATTTCGTTGAGCAAGGAGTAGGTCTTGTCTAATATATATTTGGCTTATGGAATGGTATCAGTCCTAATGTCATCCTCTGGTTTTATGCAGCCTCCCCACTCTCCTTTCCCCTTAAGCAAGCATAAGTTTCTTTTGTAAATGTGAGACTCTCTTGTGATTTGTAATGCAGTTCACACGTAGCCGTGTTTACATTCCTGGTATTCGTGATATCCTATGATATTTCTTTTTCTGTGTGACTTATTTCACTTAGAATCATCATAACTAAATACACTCATTATGCTGCTACTGGTCTGTTGCCATTGATTTCATTGTTGAGTGATATTCCATTGTAGGGATGTACCACAACTTCTATATCCATTTTTCTCTTTCTGGGCTATTAACGTTGTACCATAGTCAAGGATCCCGTACACAGAGCAGCCCCAAACTTTGGTGTGGCTGTGTCTTTTTCATTTAAATTTTCCGAATCTATAGCACCATAAGTGGAAGTGCCCTAGGCTCTCTACCTTGTTTTTTTCTTTGTTCCTGGAAACACCATCCACTTCTCCAGAGTGGCTGTTGGCAATTTACATCCCGCCCATCAGCATAACAAGGCTGCCGGTTCTCCATGGCCTGTCCTGCCTCTCTGAATTTTACACTTTTTTCGGACGGCCCTTTGGATCGGTGGGAAGTGAGACTTCCTTGTGGTGCGGATTTCCATTGCAGGCTTGCTTGGTTGGCCAAAAAGGGCGTATGCGTTTTTTCCTGATATATTCAGGAAAAAACACAAACGCCCTTTTTGGCCAAGTGCATCACTGTCGAACTGCTGCCTCTTTACCTACGCTTTCAGAGCAATTCTTATCTACCCCCTGATATCTGTTTTCTGCAATTCTGCGTCGCGTTCAAGTCCTCTTCACAGCCTTCCTTCAATAAATTTTTGGTTAAAGGGGTCATTTGGAACTCTGCAGGATTGTGAGTTACAGTGCCAAAGATCTCCTTTTCTCAACTCGCTTTCTTGTGAGCTGACCGCAAACCCGAAGAATTGCTTCAGGCCCTAATCTCGTTCCGGCATGGCCCGCTGAGCCTTTGGTGAATTCTTCTTCCTGTAGGGAAATCAGAGTTCAATGTGCCCGTCCAAACACATAGAGTTAGCCGCTCATTGGTTCTCCTTATTCCTGTTCATCTTACACAGAAATTGCAAACTGTGCGAAACAAGAGGTCAAAGGCACTGACTCTCCAAGTGGGGAGCATGTTAATATCGCATCTGGAACGGCGAACTCGAGTATCAGGGGGCGAAAATGGCTAAGAGTTTTAGAAATTATGCCTGATCACTTCGTGGACCATATTCTGGGTTATCCATGCATATTTTAGCTGAAGGATAAATCCCTTAAACGTGGAGATTTGGGACCCGTGGAATGGGAACCATGCACCATTACCTCAAAGGGTCTGCATTCCCTCACCAATACTATCAGCTCCAAGTGTCCAGCCTTATCTCTCCCCCAGCTGTGGATGTAGAGGTGGTAAATCAAAGATTCCTCACAAGCCCTGAAGGACTTATTTAAGAATTTCTCTCTATTTCACAGTCCTTGTGTTTTGTTTTTCAAATTTATTTTTATAAGGGGATTTAGCTTATTGACACTGCTGTGTGTATGGTGCTGTACACAAATGATTTTCTTATGGAGACCTATAAATGTATGGGTTTTAATTTTCTTCATAGTCAGGCATATTCATAGGTTTTGAATACGGGGTGTTGAGTCCATTTCGTTGAGCAAGGAGTAGGTCTTGTCTAATATATATTTGGCTTATGGAATGGTATCTGTCCTAATGTGAACCTCTGGTTTTATGCAGCTTCCCCACTCTCCTTTCCCCTTAAGCAAGCATAAGTTTCTTTTGTAAATGTGAGACTCTGTTGTGTTTTGTAATGCAGTTCACACGTAGCCGTGTTTACATTCCCGGTATTAGTGATATCTTATGATGTTTCTTTTTCTGTGTGACTTATTTCACTTAGAATCATCATAACTAAATCCTCTCATTATGCTGCTACTGTTCTGTTGCCATTGATTTCATTGTTGAGTGATATTCCATTGTAGGGATGTACCACAACTTCTATATCCATTTTTCTCTTTCTGGGCTATTAACGTTGTACCATAGTCAAGGATCCCGTACACAGAGCAGCCCTAAACTTTGGTGTGGCTGTGTCTTTTTCATTTAAATTTTCCGAATCTATAGCACCATCAGTGGAAGTGCCCTAGGCTCTCTAGCTTGTTTTTTTCTTTGTTCCAGGAAACACCATCCACTTCTCCAGAGTGGCTGTTGGCCATTTACATCCCGCCCATCAGCATAACAAGGCTGCCGGTTCTCCATGGCCTGTCCTGCCTCTCTGGATTTTACACTTTTTTCGGACGGCCCTTTGGATCGGTGGGAAGTGAGACTGGCTTGTTGTGCGGATTTCCATTGCAGGCTTGCTTGGTTGGCCAAAAAGGGCGTATGCGTTTTTTCAGGAAAAAACGCATACGCCCTTTTTGGCCAAGTGCATCACTGTCGAACTGCTTCCTCTTTTCCTATGCTTTCAGAGCAATTGTTATCTACCCCCTGATATCTGTTTTCTGCAATTTTGCGTCGCGTTCAAGTCCTCTTCACAGCCTTCCTTCAATAAATTTTTGGATGATAGGGGTCATTTGGAACTCTGCAGGATTGTGAGTTACAGTGCCAAAGATCTCCTTTTCTCAACTCGCTTTCTTGTGAGCTGACCGAAAACCCGAAGAATTGCTTCAGGCCCTAATCTCGTTCCAGCATCGCCCGCTGAGCCTTTGGTGAATTCTTCTTCCTGTAGGGAAATCAGAGTTCAATGTGCCCGTCCAAACACATCGAGTTAGCCGCTCATTGGTTCTCCTTATTCCTGTTGATCTTCCACAGAAATTGCAAACTGTGCGAAAAAAGAGGTCAAAGGCACTGACACTCCAAGTGGGGAGAATGTTAATGTCACATCTGGAACGGCGAACTTGAGTATCAGGGGGCGAAAATGGCGATGAGTTTTAGAAATTATGCCTGATCACTTCGTGGACCATATTCTGGGTTTTCCATGCATATTTTAGCTGAAGGATAAATCCCTTAAACGTGGAGATTTGGGACCCGTGGAATGGGAACCATGCACCATTACCTCAAAGGGTCTGCATTCCCTCACCAATACTATCAGCCCCAAGTGTCCAGGATTATCTCTCCCCCAGCTGTGGATGTAGAGGTGGTAAATCCAAGATTCCTCACAAGCCCTGAAGGAATTTTTAAGAATTTCTCTCTATTTCACAGTCCTTGTGTTTTGTTTTTCAAATTTATTTTTATAAGGGGATTTAGCTTATTGACACTGCTGTGTGTATGGTGCTGTACACAAATGATATTCTTATGGAGACCTATAAATGTATGGGTTTTAATTTTCTTCACAGTCAGGCATATTCCTAGGTTTTGAATACGGGGTGTTGAGTCCATTTCGTTGAGCAAGGAGTAGGTCTTGTCTAATTTATATTTGGCTTATGAAATGGTATCTGTCCTAATGTGAACCTCTGGTTTTATGCAGCCTCCCCACTCTCCTTTCCCCTTAAGCAAGCATAAGTTTCTTTTGTAAATGTGAGACTCTGTTGTGTTTTGTAATGCAGTTCACACGTAGCCGTGTTTACATTCCCGGTATTAGTGATATCTTATGATGTTTCTTTTTCTGAGTGACTTATTTCACTTAGAATCATCATTACTAAATCCTCTCATTATGCTGCTACTGGTCTGTTGCCATTGATTTCATTGTTGAGTGATATTCCATTGTAGGGATGTACCACAACTTCTATATCCATTTTTCTCTTTCTGGGCTATTAAAGTTGTACCATAGTCAAGGATCCCGTACACAGAGCAGCCCCAAACTTTGGTGTGGCTGTGTCTTTTTCATTTAAATTTTCCGAATCTATAGCACCATAAGTGGAAGTGCCCTAGGCTCTCTAGCTTGTTTTTTTCTTTGTTCCAGGAAACACCTTCCACTTCTCCAGTGTGGCTGTTGGCAATTTACATCCCGCCCATCAGCATAACAAGGCTGCCGGTTCTCCATGGCCTGCCCTGCCTCTCTGGATTTTACACTTTTTTCGGACGGCCCTTTGGATCGGTGGGAAGTGAGACTTCTTGTAGTGCAGATTTCCATTGCAGGCCTGCTTGGTTGGCCAAAAAGGGCGTGTGCGTTTTTTCCTGAATATATTCAGGAAAAAACGCATATGCCCTTTTTGGCCAAATGCATCACTGTCGAACTGCTGCCTCTTTTCCTACGCTTTCAGAGCAATTCTTATCTACCCCCTGATATCTGTTTTCTGCAATTCTGCGTCGCGTTCAAGTCCTCTTCACAGCCTTCCTTCAATAAATTTTTGGATAATAGGGGTCATTTTGAACTCTGCAGGATTGTGAGTTACGGTGCCAAAAATCTCCTTTTCTCAACTCGCTTTCTTGTGAGCTGACCGCAAACCCGAAGAATTGCTTCAGTCCCTAATCTCGTTCCGGCATGGCACGCTGAGCCTTTGGTGAATTCTTTTTCCTGTAGGGAAATCAGAGTTCAATGTGCCCGTCCAAACACATCGAGTTAGCTGCTCATTCGTTCTCCTTATTCCTTTTCATCTTCCACAGAAATTGCAAACTGTGCCAAACAAGAGGTCAAAGGCACTGACTCTCCAAGTGGGGAGAATGTTAATATCGCATCTGGAACGGCGAACTCGAGTACCAGGGGGCGAAAATGGCGATGAGTTTTAAAATTTTGCCTGGTCACTTCGTGGACCATATTCTGGGTTTTCCATGCATATTTTAGCTGAAGGATAAATCCCTTAAACGTGGAGATTTGGGACCCGTGCAATGGGAACCATGCACCATTACCTCAAAGGGTCTGCATTCCCTCACCAATAGTATGAGCCCCAAGTGTCCAGCCTTATCTCTCCCCCAGCTGTGGATGTAGAGGTGGTAAATCCAAGATTCCTCACAAGCCCTGAAAGACTTATTTATGAATTTCTCTCTATTTGACATTCCTTGTGTTTTCTTTTTCAAATTTATTTTTATAAGGGGATTTAGCTTATTGACACTGCTGTGTGTATGCTGCTGTACACAAATGATTTTCATATGGAGACCTATAAATGTATGGGTTTTAATTTTCTTCATACTCAGGTATATTCCCGGGTTTTGAATACGGGGTGTAGAGTCCATTTGGTTGAGCAAGGAGTAGGTCTTGTCTAATATATATTTGGCTTATGGAATGGTATCTGTCCTAATGTCAACCTTTGGTTTTATGCAGCCTCCCCACTCTCCTTTCCCCTTAAGCAAGCATAAGTTTCTTTTGTAAATGTGAGAATCTGTTGTGTTTTGTAATGCAGTTCACACGTAGCCGTGTTTACATTCCCGGTATTAGTGATATCTTATGATGTTTCTTTTTCTGAGTGACTTATTTCACTTAGAATCATCATATCTAAATCCACTCATTATGCTGCTACTGGTCTGTTGCCATTGATTTCATTGTTGAGTGATATCCCATTGTAGGGATGCCCCACAACTTCTATATCCATTTCTTCTCTTTCTGGGCTATTAAAGTGTACCATAGTCAAGGATCCCGTACACAGAGCAGCCCCAAACTTTGGTGTGGCTGTATCTTTTTCATTTAAATTTTCCGAATCTATAGCAACATTATTGGAAGTGCCCTAGGCTCTCTAGCTTCGTTTTTTCTTTGTTCCAGGAAGCACCATCCACTTCTCCAGAGTGGCAGTTGGCAATTTACCTCCGGTCCATCAGCATAACAAGGCTGCCGGTTCTCCATTGCCTGTCCTGCCTCTCTGGATTTTACAATTTTTTCGGACGGCCCTTTGGATCGGTGGGAAGTGAGACTTCCTTGTAGTGCGGATTTCCATTGCAGGCTTGCTTGGTTGGCCAAAAAGGGCGTATGCGTTTTTTCCTGAATCTATTCAGGAAAAAACGCATACGCCCTTTTTGGCCAAGTGCATCACTGTCGAACTGCTGCCTCTTTTCCTACGCTTTCAGAGCAATTCTTATCTACCCCCTGATATCTGTTTTCTGCAATTCTGCGTCGCGTTCAAGTCCTCTTCACAGCCTTCCTTCAATAAATTTTTGGATGATAGGGGTCATTTGGAACTCTGCAGGATTGTGAGTTACAGTGCCAAAGATCTCCTTTTCTCAACTCGCTTTCTTGTGAGCTGACCGAAAACCTGAAGAATTGCTTCAGGCCCTAATCTCGTTACGGCATGGCACGCTGAGCCTTTGGTGAATTCTTCTTCCTGTAGGGAAATCAGAGTTCAATGTGCCCGCCCAAACACATCGAGTTAGCCGCTCATTCGTTCTCCTTATTCCTGTTCATCTTCCACAGAAATTGCAATCTGTGCCAAACAAGAGGTCAAAGGCACTGACTCTCCAAGTGGGGAGAATGTTAATATCGCATCTGGAATGGCGAACTCGAGTACCAGGGTGCAAAAATGGCGATGAGTTTTAAAATTTTGCCTGATCACTTCGTGGACCATATTCTGTGTTTTCCATGCATATTTTAGCTGAAGGATAAATCCCTTAAACGTGGAGATTTGGGACCCGTGCAATGGGAACCATGCACCATTACCTCAAAGGGTCTGCATTTCCTCACCAATACTATCAGCCCCAAGTGTCCAGCCTTATCTCTCCCCCAGCTGTGGATGTAGAGGTGGTAAATCCAAGATTCCTCACAAGCCCTGAAGGACTTATTTAAGAATTTCTCTCTATTTCACAGTCCTTGTGTTTTGTTTTTCAAATTTATTTTTATAAGGGGATTTAGCTTATTGACACTGCTGTGTGTATGGTGCTGTACACAAATGATTTTCTTATGGAGACCTATAAATGTATGGGTTTTAATTTTCTTCATAGTCAGGCATATTCCTAGGTTTTGAATACGGGGTGTTGAGTCCATTTCGTTGAGCAAGGAGTAGGTCTTGTCTAATATATATTTGGCTTATGGAATGGTATCTGTCCTAATGTGAACCTCTGGTTTTATGCAGCCTCCCCACTCTCCTTTCCCCTTAAGCAAGCATAAGTTTCTTTTGTAAATGTGAGACTCTGTTGTGTTTTGTAATGCAGTTCACATGTAGCCGTGTTTACATTCCCGGTATTAGTGATATCTTATGATGTTTCTTTTTCTGTGTGACTTATTTCACTTAGAATCATCATAACTAAATCCTCTCATTATGCTGCTACTGGTCTGTTGCCCTTGATTTCATTGTTGAGTGATATTCCATTGTAGGGATGTACCACAACTTCTATATCCATTTTTCTCTTTCTGGGATATTAAAGTTGTACCATAGTCAAGGATCCCGTACACAGAGCAGCCCCAAACTTTGGTGTGGCTGTGTCTTTTTCATTTAAATTTTCCGAATCTATAGCACCATAAGTGGAAGTGCCCTAGGCTCTCTAGCTTGTTTTTTTCTTTGTTCCAGGAAACACCATCCACTTCTCCAGAGTGGCTGTTGGCAATTTACATCCCGCCCATCAGCATAACAAGGCTGCCGGTTCTCCATGGCCTGTCCTGCCTCTCTGGATTTTACACTTTTTTCGGACGGCCCTTTGGATCCGTGGGAAGTGAGACTTCCTTGTAGTGTGGATTTCCATTGCAGGCTTGCTTGGTTGGTCAAAAAGGGCGTATGCGTTTTTTCCTGAATATATTCAGGAGAAAACGCATACGCCCTTTTTGGCCAAGTGCATCACTGTCGAACTGCTGCCTCTTTTCCTACGCTTTCAGAGCAATTCTTATCTACCCCCTGATATCTGTTTTCTGCAATTCTGCGTCGCGTTCAAGTCCTCCTCACAGCCTTCCTTCAATAAATTTTTGGATGATAGGGGTCATTTGGAACTCTGCAGGATTGTGAGTTACAGTGCCAAAAATCTCCTTTTCTCACCTCGCTTTCTTGTGAGCTGACCGCAAACCCAAAGAATTGCTTCAGGCCCTAATCTCGTTACGGCATGGCACGCTGAGCCTTTGGTGAATTCTTCTTCCTGTAGGGAAATCAGAGTTCAATGTGCCCGCCCAAACACATCGAGTTAGCCGCTCATTCGTTCTCCTTATTCCTGTTCATCTTCCACAGAAATTGCAATCTGTGCCAAACAAGAGGTCAAAGGCACTGACTCTCCAAGTGGGGAGAATGTTAATATCGCATCTGGAATGGCGAACTCGAGTACCAGGGTGCAAAAATGGCGATGAGTTTTAAAATTTTGCCTGATCACTTCGTGGACCATATTCTGTGTTTTCCATGCATATTTTAGCTGAAGGATAAATCCCTTAAACGTGGAGATTTGGGACCCGTGCAATGGGAACCATGCACCATTACCTCAAAGGCTCTGCATTCCCTCACCAATAGTATCAGCCCCAAGTGTCCAGCCTTATCTCTCCCCCAGCTGTGGATGTAGAGGTGGTAAATCCAAGTTTCCTCACAAGCCCTGAAGGACTTATTCAAGAATTTCTCTCTATTTCACCGTCCTTGTGTTTTGTTTTTCAAATTTATTTTTATAAGGGGATTTAGCTTATTGACACTGCTGTGTGTATGGTGCTGTACACAAATGATTTTCTTATGGAGACCTATAAATGTATGGGTTTTAATTTTCTTCATAGTCAGGCATATTCCTAGGTTTTGAATACGGGGTGTTGAGTCCATTTCGTTGACCAAGGAGTAGGTCTTGTCTAATATATATTTGGCTTATGGAATGGTATCTGTCCTAATGTGAACCTCTGGTTTTATGCAGCCTCCCCACTCTCCTTTCCCCTTAAGCAAGCATAAGTTTCTTTTGTAAATGTGAGACTCTATTGTGTTTTGTAATGCAGTTCACACGTAGCCGTGTTTACATTCCCGGTATTAGTGATATCTTATGATGTTTCTTTTTCTGTGTGACTTATTTCACTTAGAATCATCATAACTAAATCCTCTCATTATGCTGCTACTGGTCTGTTGCCATTGATTTCATTGTTGAGTGATATTCCATTGTAGGGATGTACCACAACTTCTATATCCATTTTTCTCTTTCTGGGATATTAAAGTTGTACCATAGTCAAGGATCCCGTACACAGAGCAGCCCCAAACTTTGGTGTGGCTGTGTCTTTTTCATTTAAATTTTCCGAATCTATAGCACCATAAGTGGAAGTGCCCTAGGCTCTCTAGCTTGTTTTTTTCTTTGTTCCAGGAAACACCATCCACTTCTCCAGAGTGGCTGTTGGCAATTTACATCCCGCCCATCAGCATAACAAGGCTGCCGGTTCTCCATGGCCTGTCCTGCCTCTCTGGATTTTACACTTTTTTCGGACGTCCCTTTGGATCCGTGGGAAGTGAGACTTCCTTGTAGTGCGGATTTCCATTGCAGGCTTGCTTGGTTGGCCAAAAAGGGCGTATGCATTTTTTCCTGAATATATTCAGGAGAAAACGCATACGCCCTTTTTGGCCAAGTGCATCACTGTCGAACTGCTGCCTCTTTTCCTACGCTTTCAGAGCAATTCTTATCTACCCCCTGATATCTGTTTTCTGCAATTCTGCGTCGCGTTCAAGTCCTCTTCACAGCCTTCCTTCAATAAATTTTTGGATGATAGGGGCCATTTGGAACTCTGCAGGATTGTGAGTTACAGTGGCAAAGATCTCCTTTTCTCAACTCGCTTTCTTGTGAGCTGACCGCAAACCCGAAGAATTGCTTCAGGCCCTAATCTCGTTCCGGCATGGCCCGCTGAGCCTTTGGTGAATTCTTCTTCCTGTAGGGAAATCAGAGTTCAATGTGCCCGTCCAAACACATCGAGTTAGCCGCTCATTGGTTCTCCTTATTCCTGTTCAT